>JACEFZ010004174.1:72500-147500 GCA_014155875.1 Cepaea nemoralis
GTTCGATTTGAGCTCACGCTTAGTCGACACTCGTGGTATTACCACCAGTAGCTGCTACTACTGATAGTGCACTGGGCTGATTTCTGCGTCTGGATTAGTTTCTCCCTATTACCAGTACCGGTCTCTGTGGCTAAGGGCTTAGGAACGCGGTTTGTGAGCCCGTATACACGGGATTTGAAACACAGAGGTGCTGGTTTTTTTCGAAAAAGGTATAGGAGCCGGTCGTTCAGAAAGCAATGGCAAACTACTGAACGTAAAATTTGCACAGGAATCACGAACAGCAAAAATGCTGGGGTTGACTGCTACGTCCTGTGAAGGACATGCAACTTTTTTTTTTTTTTAATTACCAAGGCCCTTCACCTTCAGGCGAACCTACTCCGACTTTTGTGGTGCTTGTAATATCCGTTCCGAAGGCAAAGACGAGAAGTCAACATTTTAGTCCAACTGACCCGTATGGGCTAACCCACTACCACACCTTCACCGTACCGGAAGTTTTAGAGCGAACTCTGATATTCTTTCGGCCAGACTGACCTCCGGTTAGGCATTAATGTGCACTTAGATGATTCTCTAATTTTGAATACAATGTCTGAACGTTCAGTTTGGACATGTTTGAGTGGAAAGCTTCAACTAGGTGGTCCAGTAAGTGAAATATCCACCGCGCTACCGCATGAGTTTCAAACATACCATACATGTTTACGTTCAATACTGTCATTTGTGGAGGACTGAAGAAGATAACGTCGTCGACTACAGTCTGGAGACTGATGAATCATCCACTTCCTATAGACCATGCAAGAACACAGGGAAGGCAGAGAAGTAAATACAGGGTGTATTTTTAATGACTGTGCAGTGTTGAAAATATTGTCGGTCCAGGTTTTGTATTTACCTGTTCTGTTGCATGAACTTTACAGAGAGTGAATATAAAACATGGACCGGCAATATTTTTAAGCACTGCACAGTCATTAAAAATACACCCTACCTGGATTATTTGGCCAGGTGGTATGGTCAAGACAAGACCACGGAGCTGATCCACGACTCGGGTCTTGTCACTGTCTGTCATTACTGCCAACAGTACCTCGCGGTGTAGGGAAAGGAAGGGGGGGGGGGGATCTTGAACCTGAGGAATTAAGGCCGCCTGGCTAGTGCAGTCGCCGCGAAATGTGTAGGTTACCGTTTTCTTTTTGCCCCAGACAGAAAAACCCCTCACCTCACCGAGGATTCTAACTCGGGTCTGCCGAAGGAGAGCCTTACATTATAGCCACTAGGGCAGCCGCTCCTCTGGTGATTGTGTGAAATGGCGAAACATGACAGCCCTGGCTTAATGCATGGCACATGATGATGATGATAGTCGAAGCGGAGTAACATTGGTGATCACGTCTGTCCACAGCCTTCAATCTCTTGTGTCGCCAATCATTTCTGACACCGACATTCCTGAATGCAATGATATCAAACTGTCCAGTATCCTCTCTCTTGGTCTTCCCCTGCTTCTCCCCCACTCCATATTTCCCGTTGTGACAACACACTATAGCCGATCTCTTGTCACGACACGCCCAAAGAATATGGACTATCATCTTCTGATGCGAGAAACCAGTTCTCTATGTGAGTGAACTTCTTTCACGATATTTTCATTGCTCTATCTGTCCGTTCACTGTGTTCTCATCATTCTTCCCTAAAACCACATTCCAAAAGCTTCCACATAATTTCTCACTTGTCTGCTTATTGTTCATGAGTCGCTTCCATACACGAGGATTGGCTCAATATAACTATCAAATGAAATAAAGAAAACGGCAGCTTTAATAGTCTGCAAACACTAGTAATATCAAATTAAACAAAAAGTACATAAAGAAAAACGTAGCCATAATTAAGGGAAAATTTGAAGTCACATTCATAATCGGATTACACTACCAAATTGCGCAGCATCCGGTCTTTTTAGGTTCACTTCCTGTGTCTGCTTCTAAGGTCACTTCCGGAAGCTTGATGAGCTATTTTTCTTCGGTCATTAGTGATTTTGATGTCGGTAAAAGAGCCACGATTATGTGTCTTTTTAAAATGCCCATTACGATGGCAGCTACTATTAGTATCGCTAGAGATAATAAGCAGTAATAAACGTAACTTTGGTCCCGCTCAAAGCCAGACTGTTTTGATTAGTTGTTTTTGTTGTCAAAGCACTCATTAGCGTACTTAATGTCTGGCACTAGTTGGGGTCTTCCATAAGCTTTCCACAATTGTCTACAGTGACTGATTTTCGCTTAGCTATTATGTTTATGGCAGCGAATCTTGGAATGCATATCAACAAATTAGGAAGAAACTGGAAGCAACAGAGATGTGGTTCCTGGGGCGAATGTAGCAAATTCCTTGGTCTGACAGAGTAACTAACAGCGATATCTTCATTGATAGAGGCTAATCAAATTATAACATTATATGCAACAATAAGAATGAGACCAACAGCTTTCTTTGGTCATGTGATGAGAAGACAGGTATTAGAGAACATGTGACAACTGGAAATACCAGGAAGAAGTGAGGCAGACCAACAAAAATAATACTGGATGCGGAGACTGTGGCATGGAGGAATGTCATCAACAGAGTTGACCTAGCACACCAAAGACCGAGATCTTTGGAGAGACATGAATGCCTACGATAGCAGGCAGGGCACTTGATGATGATTTTCTGTGTTTATGCCATTATCAATGTCAGAACATAGCATGTATGCTCTTCTCTTCTTCTTCTTTGCGTTCATCCGGAGTGTTTTTTCAGATCTGATTGCGGTGTGCGTTAGGCACCCTTGGGTCGAAACCCATTAGGTCAACACATCCGGCTTTTGCGTGCATTTTTGACCAGGTTAGCATTCCTGGGAGACTCTCGCTTTTGTGGTACCGTCCACTTCCCAACTGGTCAAGTTAGAACAGTCGAAGACTTCGTGGTCATCCCTCAAAGGAAGGCAGGGACAGTCCATAGCATTTTCCGCCATCCTGGGTGGCTTCCATAATTGCAGAGCCGACACTTAGCGCTCTGGTGCTGGGCTCACCGAGGGAATCGTCACGTCCTGCTTATGGCTGTTTTAATTCCTCACTTCAATATATTGGGCATTTCGTTTGCCCCGGGCTGTTCTCGCACAAACCAGACAGGTCTGCAGATGGTATCCACTCAGCGAGTTTTCGGTTCGGACATGTGCTTGTCGTTGTGCCCTTCAGAGCTGTTCCAGACACGACGGACATTCGGAAACTACCTAGTTAGAGCTGTTCCTGCATGTAGACTCTATAACTGGCAGTCATTTTCATTTTGTGGTGATTACGTCAGTTGTCTGACTAACGGAAACACAGAAGTAATGATAATTACAAAGAAAATATGTTTTTCCAGAATGCACCATCCTAGTGAAGGGAACCAAATAGTTTGACTTTTGTATCAGAGCCTTGTTTTTAAAGACAGACTTACTGTCATATTGTTCCAAAATGTCTAGTTGACCAGCTTTTCACAAGTCTAGATTGTCATTAAAAAAAAAACGTTTCGAAGGTCTAGATTGTCATATAGGACCAACTTGTTAAAAGTCTAAATTGCCATATAAGATTAAAGTCGTCAAAAGTCCCGATTTGCCATATAAGACCAACATGCCACAAGCCTGAATTGTTATATTAGGAGAACATTTCAAAAGCTTAGATTTTCGTTCAACTCCATAATTCAAATGTTTAGACTATCATATAAGATTGGCATTTCAGAAGTCTAGACTGTCATGTAAGAGAAATATTTTCAAAGTCTAGATCGTCAAGTAAGGAGAACATTTCCCAAGGTTAGACTATCATACAAGTCCATTATATCAAACGTCTAGATCGTCATAAAGAAAACGTGTCAAAAGTTCTGACTGTAATACAAGTTCAGCATCTCTATATTTAGATTCTCACATAAGACAGGCGTCTAGATTGTCGTAAGAAAAAAACATTCAAAAGTCGAGATTGTGGTAAAGATAATGTTTCAAACATCTAAATCGCCGTAAAGATAGTGATCCAAATATCTAGATTGTCGTAAAGATAATGTTTCAAACGTCTAGATTGTCGTAAAGATAATGTTCCAAATGTCTAGATTGTCGTAAAGATAATGTTTAAAAAGTCTAGATTGTCTAAAGAAAAACGATTCGAAAATCTAGACTATAATTTAGGGACATCGTTTAACTGAAGCACATCATTGTGCCACCGACGTATTTTCCATGGCCTTGGGCCTCAAACAATAGAGACTCAAATATGAAAAGACGTAAACCCTCTATGGCCCACTCCACAGTAAAACCTCCCGTAATGTCACCATCATACTGGCATTCGGGATCACCAAATTTGCTCTCGATTTGATCTCGACCAAAGTAGGCTTGAAATTTCCCATCATGGTCGCCTCTCTCGCTCTTAAATACGGCTTCCCATTTCAGCCTTACCCAAATGACTCTGGGATTCAATTTTGGCGCCATCATTGCTTTCTGTAAACTCAATTTGATGAAGTGGGGTCAAACAGCCCATTCAATAATGAATGTCTGCCGGGCTTGGTTGCCACGGCCTTTGAGTGTCAGTGTTCATCATTAGTGCTAGCATGTGCCTACAGTTCGACAACAGAACGGAGAGATTACGTTTAGAAAGTGTTACAGGCCTGGTCGATTCAAAGGTTAGATGATGTGGTTCTTTGGGATGAGGGATTCTTCTCTGCTATCTTTATTTTAGGTCTCATCTTTGGGGGTCTGTGATTTCCTGGAGTCAAAGCGGGGTTGAAAGTTTGACGAGGTTGGTGGCGTTACAGAGATGGGGGGAAAGCTGGTGCCTGTATGTTAGGAATGTCTTTTATCGATTGGTTCTGCAACTTTCATTCCTTCTTGCTTATAGTAGAGAACAGAGGGACTTCGTGGTGACGAGTTAAGTCGGCTCCCTGGCGCTATGACGATAATAGGTTCATTTCTGGGCTGTTACGTCGACACCAGACGTTCAAGTGTTTCATTATTTTAAAAGTCTAGATTGTCATATAAGACCAATATGTCAAAAGTCTAGATTGTCATATAAGACCAATATGTCAAAAGTCTAGATTGTCGTATAAGACCAATATGTCAAAGGTCTAGATTGTCATATAAGACCAATATGTCAAAAGTCTAGATTGTCATATAAGATCAATATGTCAAAAGTCTAGATTGTCATATAAGACCAATATGTCAAAAGTCTAGATTGTCATATAAGACCAATATGTCAAAAGTCTAGATTGTCATATAAGACCAATATGTCAAAAGTCTAGATTGTTATATAAGACCAATATATCAAACGTCTAGATTGTCATATAAGACCAATATGTCAAAGGTCTAGATTGTCATATAAGATCAATATGTCAAAAGTCTAGATTGTCATATAAGACCAATATGTCAAAAGTCTAGATTGTCATATAAGACCAATATGTCAAAAGTCTAGATTGTCATATAAGACCAATATGTCAAAAGTCTAGATTGTCATATAAGACCAATATGTCAAAGGTCTAGATTGTCATATAAGACCAATATGTCAAAAGTCTAGATTGTCATATAAGACCAATATGTCAAAGGTCTAGATTGTTATATAAGACCAATATGTCAAAAGTCTAGATTGTCATATAAGACCTATATGTCAAAGGTCTAGATTGTCATATAAGACCAATATGTCAAAGGCTTATATTTTCCTACAAGTCAGTTATTGCATACGCCCTTATGGTGTGTGGGAGGGTGTGGGTATTTTCTGGAGGCGAAGCGAGGCTGGATGTTTGAAGAGGTTGCTGGCGTTACAAGGATGGAGGAAAGGAAGGGGGGAGGGGGAAAATCGGGTGCATGTATTTTAGGAAAGTCTGTTATCGATTTCTTCTGTTTCTGTCATTCCTTCTTGCTTATAGTAGAGAAAAGAATGATTTATGGCGAAGACGTCAAGCCGTCTGCCTTGCGCACTGAAGGACGTGGGTTCGTATTTGGAGTACGTCTTTGAGACGACGAGTGCAAATTTTCCCAGAAACCTCTGCGGAGAGATGCGTTGTTGCATGGGACAACACCCTTGGCACTGAAAGGGACTTCCCGGCGGAAAACTTTAACCTTTTTTTCTTATAGCAGAATAGAGGTTAGTGCGCTTACCCGCTAAACACTTGTGTGGGTTCAGATCCCATCATCTAGTTGTTTCGTTTCTTCAGCCAGTATAGATCTGGTATCGACCCAGCTTAATCAAATGTGGTGATAGACAAACATTCCACCCCGTGACCATCAGACTGGAAGGCGAAGGTCGGGACACTATGCAACCTCCACTTCCAATAGAAGAGGGAAAGACATTATCGTTATTCAAGCGGTGAACTATTAATAAATACGCCAAGAATATCAAACAAGGGTTGATCGCAGCGAGTTCTGCAACGGACATGCAACGATAAATGGTAAATGACTCACTGTTAACAACAATGTAAAAAACTTTGTTAAAACAATGTAAACAACTTTGTTAACAACAATGCCGTCTTCGACTATTTATCGTTGCGTGTCCTTTGCATTTGATGATCTTTTGTTATTGTAAAAGACGCTATTGCTGTTCTTATGTTATCATCTTATCTTATATAATCTTGTTCCTCTTTTGTTACTCCAAAAGACGCTATTGTTGTTCTTATGTTATCATCTTATCTTATCTAATCTTGTTCCTCTTTTGTTATGTAAAAGACACTATTGTTCTTATTTTATCATCTCATCTCATCTCATCCTGTTCTTCTTGCACCTTGCGATGTCAAGGTGAAGCATAAACAGCGGGAGAGTACCCGTTTATGGGCTTCATGTATCGATATTCCCATAGAATCTGTTATTCCCTCTGTCCATCTTTTACATGGTCGGCCTCTTCTTCTGGTTCAATTTGTTCTGCACATTGGTGTCATCATCACTCATTATTACTCTGTAAGTTAAAGACACTTTTACTAATGATCTTGCATTTTGTATGTTGCAGCTGCCTTTGAGAAATTGTTCAACCGACTCCCAAACCACGTGCTCACTGTCAAACACAAGCGGAAGATCCCGGATGTCAGTGTCGAACAATGCGCGCGCAGATGTGTCTTCGAGCAGAGCTTCCGCTGTGCCGGATTTGACTACGAGCCCGGATATGCCAACTGCTGGCTAACGCACCTGACAGTCTCTGAAAGTGACGGCGCCAAATTCCACCCAGGCGCAGATTTTTATGAGAGGGATTTTGGTAAGTTAATTTTTTCTATTAACTCATCCCGAGGCCAGCATGGCCGAATGGATAGGGGCGCACATTCTTAACTGATTCAGTGCCAACCAAAAAGGAGGTTTGGACCAAATATGGTGCACCATCAAATGGACAAGCATTATATCGTCCTTTTGTTCAAATGGGAGGGGGAATGGTCACATTTTAGGGATATATTATCCTTCTGCACCGAGTCAGTTAAATAACCAGTGTGCAGATGTCGAGATAGCGAGTTCAACTCCTACACCGGTCAGTTGTCTTCTCTTACTTGACGTCGTAAATTACAAGTTAGTTAGTTAGTTAGTCAGTCAATCAGTCAGTCAGTTAGTTAGATATATAGTTAGTCAGTCAGTCAGTCAGTCAGTCAGTCAGTCAATCAGTCAGTCAGTTAGTTAGATATATAGTTAGTAAGTCAGTCAGTCAGTCAGTCAGTAAAGTTAGTTAATTAGTTAGTTAGTTAGTTAGTTAGTTAGTTAGTTAGTTAGTTAGCTAATTAGTTTGTTTGTTTGTTAGTTAATAAGTTAGTTAGTTAGTTAGTTAGTTGGTTAGTTAGTTAGTTAGTTAGCTAATTAGTTAGTTAGTTAGTTAGTTAGTTAGGTGGTCAGTTAGTTGGTCAGTCAGTCATTCAGTCAGTCAGTCAGTTAGTTAGTTAGTTAGTTAGTTAGTTAGTTAGTTAGTTAGTTAGTTAATTAGTTAGTTAGTTAGTCAGTTAGTTAATCACGGTTCAAACTTCACAGCAAAGGGTCACACCCTGCAGTGTTCCGTTCCTGTGCCAGTGAATATGACAAAAAATACGCCTCACTGCTAGTACTTCAGCAGTCACCTGATGACAAAGGACACTGGTAACAGGGAAAGCTAAACAACACACACAAATCAGTCCCTACACTAGAAGTACTAACGCATGAGTGCACTACGCTTGAATTCAAAGCGAGTGAAAGAAACAAACTACCTGAACCCATCCTATAGTGAGCATACCGGCGTCTGTGGCCTGGAGGGTAGTGAACGCAGTTTAACAAGCCCGATTGTCTGGGTTCGAATTCCGCCGTGGATGATTTGCGAACAGATCGGTTTGCGTTGATTTTCACAATGGTATGAGCCTCGGCCTTTCAGAAATCAACGACAAATTAAATAAATGTCGCATGTCCTTTGCAGAATGTTGCCATCAAACCCAGGTTGATTTTCTATGAAATTTTACGTTCTGAATTTGCCATTGTCGGTCTCTCTTGTGAAGGGGTTGCGGCCGCTGTTCGTTATCCCGTATACTAACGTTCGAAACAGAACTGCGCGAGATTTGGCAGCAGGTTTCTTACGAAAATGTTTGTGAGCCAGTCGTTCAGAAATCAATGGCAAACTACTGAACGCAAAGCTGTCCAAGACATCAACAGCAACTGAAAAATGCTGGTGGTGACTGCAATGTCCTGTAAAATTATATGAAAAAAAGGTTGTCATTGCTTACTGAACGAAGAGTCAACGTTTAAATTCAAATGGCAGGTGTGTGGAATGAAGCCACTACCCCGCCGTCAGACTGCTGAAGGTACAAATGCCTAAAAATTCACACAAACAGCCAATAATTGTTGGGGCTGACTGCGACGTCCTGTAAAGGACATGCAAGTAATAAACTATATCAAAGGTGTGATCACGCTACAGAGAACATGCCAATCACTGAGAGCCCCATAAGACCCGACAAACACAGGGGGTGGGGAGAGGGGGGGGGGAAGAAAATAGCGATTCATGTTTAGGACTAACTCAAAAGAAAGCAAATAGAAAGAGGATCAAACCGCACCCCCCCCCCCCCCACCCACAAAAAATGAATCTCAATTATACCCAACGTTAAAGAAGTAGGGTGAACGAGGCCGATTTTTTTTTTGGGGGGGGGGGGGGGGGGGGGTGAGTACTGAGCTGAGTGATAGTGCGGTGGCTTGCACACTAGATTGCCAACAGGGTGGGTATGTGTGCGAAGCACTGCTGGTGGGCTTTATGTCCCACTGGCCTGGGTTCCTAGTTCCACCCAGTCAAATCTAGGTACCAGAAAACTACGTCTGAAATAAAAGTGGTCGGCGTGATATAGACCACATCACCCATCGAGCTGCGACTGCTTCACAAATATGGGCTTAGCACCATATACCGGAGAGTTGGGGTAGCGTAGTGGCTGGCTGTAGTGCTGTGAACTAAACGAGGTCCCAGGGAGTCGTTTGTGTGCCCCGGGGAGTCGTTTGTGTGCCCCGGGGAGTCGTTTGTGTGTGAAGAGATGGCAGAGGTACTGTCTCAGGGGGATAAATTATAGTAGAATTATAGTGGTCTGTTGGGATAATGGGCGGAGCGGTGTGGCGGGTGTTGGCAGTGAGATGTTGGTTGGGCAGGCACATATAGAGACAGACAAATAAGAAGTGTAGCAACATAGGCAGACATACAGAGAGAGAGAGAGAGAGAGAGAGAGAGAGAGAGAGAGAGAGAGAGAGAGAGAGAGAGAGAGAGAGAGAGAGAGAGAAATTGACAGACGAAAAGGAAGACGGACGGACGGACAGACTGAAAGGATAGATGTATGGATGGATGTGTGAATGGAAGGATGTATGCATGAATGGATGCATGGATGATGGAAGGATGGATGAATGGATGTAATGAATGAATGAATGAATGAATAAATGAATGAATGAATGAATGAATCAACTGAAGAATGGATGGATGGATGGATGGATGGATGGATGTATGGATGGATGATTGAAGGATGGGTGTAAGGATGGATAGAATGATGAATAAATGAATCAGTGAATGGATGGATGGATGGAGGAATGGATGGATGGATGAATGAATGAATGAATGATTGAATGAATGAATGAATGAATGAATGAATGCTCAATAATCTATGAACAACATGCAAAGATTCAGGACATGGCTTCTAAAGTACAAATAAAACTACATGACCGCCATCCACAACTGTACGTGTGTTTCCTGTCCAAGTCTGTCACTGAAGAATTGCTGGGCGTGTTTGCACTTTCATGTTGTTGTTATTCCGGGTCAACGGACGAACTCCAAGATACACAGACCAAATCACACACGTTTGAGTGCAGGTTGGTCTAGAAATATGGGGCCAGCATTATTTACCCAGTACCTTTCATGGCGTGTAGAAAGGTCCTTCACTGTTGTACGTGTTCTATACACACGTAGACACACATGCGTACACTCGTACTCTCACATGCGCACACGTACATACACACACGTGCACGCTTACCTACACACACGTGCAAGCTTACCTACACACACGTGCACACTTACCTACACACACGTGCACGCTTACCTACACTCACGTGCACGCTTACCTACACACACGTGCACACTTATCTACACACACGTGCACGCTTACCTACACTCACGTGCACACTTATCTACACACACGTGCACACTTACCTACACACACGTGCACACTTACCTATACACACGTGCACACTTACCTACACACGCGCACACACAAGAATATACATTACAACTTTCAGCTATTTGCATTTGAAAGTAATATTCAAGTGAACTACTTCTTTGTTCTATAGCTCATGGCGCTTTGTTCAATTATTGCACTAGCCGCTGATCTAGTAATTGGTAATTCACCTCCTGTAGTTGTTTCTTTCTTGTTGCCTTTTATCCCTTCATTTCCTGCGCTTATTTTTTTCTTCCGAAATGAGATGTTCTATTTTAGCAAATAAAGAAATTGAAAAGAATTTGATACATGCATGGCCCTTAGGGGAAAGGAAGCGTTAGGGTTATATTGAAATTCTCTTCGGTTTTGAAGACGTTAGCAACATCGGTTTTTGTTTTTTGTTTTGGTCGTTTTATTTGTGTGACTAATTTATTGTTCTTGTTTCGTGTTTGTTGTTCTCCCAGTTCAGAAAAATGAGCCGCCTAGTCTGAAAGGGACAGGGATAAGGACAGGAGAGGATTATAAGATTATTTACTCCGGGGGAGAAGAACAGCAAAAAGGTTTAGCCATTATATTAGATAAGCAAACATCAAATTCTGTAAAAGGATATCGAGCTGTGTCAGACAGAGTTCTATTAGTAAAACTAAACGGAAGACCTTTTAAAATAAATATCATTCAAGTATATGCCCCAACAATTGAATGCAGTGAAGAAAGTATAGAGGAATTTTATAATGACATGGAATCTGCTTTAAAGAACTATTTAAAAAATCAGACATAAATATCATAATGGGTGATTTAAACGCAAAAATAGGAAAGCAAGGCGATGGATGCAGTGTAGGCAACCATGGTTTGGGAGAGAGAAATGAAAGAGGATACAGACTTGTAGAATGGGCAAAAGAACAAGAAATGGTTGTAGGAAACACCTGGTTTAAACAGCATCCTAGAAGATTATGGACATGGAGGAGTCCAGACAGCAGAATTAAAATCCAGATAGATTACATCCTGATTAACAGAAGGTTTCGAAATGCGTTAACAGTCGTAAAAACAGTTCCAAATGCAGACTGTTACAGTGATCACAGATTAATTACGGGCACATTGTGGGTAAAGTTAAAGAAAGTCAAGTATATAGCAGGAAACCCTAAACATGATTTGGCAAATTGAAAACTGACAAAGAAATACAAGATAATTTTAACATAGAAGTAAAGAACAAATTTGATTTATTGTCTGATCTAGAGATATTTCAAGTTGTAGATGATCAATGGAAAATGCTGAAGAATTCAATCAGTTGTGCAGCAAAAAAGAAAAACTATTCCAAAATTAAAGAAAGTGGGCCGTAAGACATGGATGACTGAAGAAATTTTACAACTAATGGAAACAAAAGACAGAACAAAAACAATCCTGACAAATATGAAGAAATTCACAGAAAAGTCAGAACCTTATGTAGGGAGGCAAAAGAAACATGGCTTGAGAAAAATTGCGGAGAAATTGAAAAACAACACAACAGTAAATATGCGAAACTAATGCACAAAAGAATCCAGGAGCTTACTAATCAAAGAACACGTACATCAGCAGGCTGCCTAGAGACAAAAGATGGAAGAAGTCATAATAGAAAAAGATCAGATCTTACATGTATGGTCAGATTACGTGAAAACCCTTTATGACGACAACAGAGACGAACACTACGATGTTCAAAATAATAATGAAGGACCAGCAATTTTGAAGATGGAGGTTCAGAATGCTCTTAACCATATGAAATCTGGCAAGACCCCCGGTTCAGGACAGCGTGACAACAGAAATGATTAATGTTTTAGAAAAATATGGAATAGATAAAGTTACCAGTCTGCTTAATACAATATATGAAACTGGAAATATACCTCATGAATTATGTAATTCTGTATTTATTGCAATCCCAAAGAAATCAGGAGCCTTGGAATGTGATCACCATCGAACAATTAGTATAATGAGTCACATTACGAAGATTTTGCTAAGAATTATCATGCAAAGAATTAGGAGAACAAAACAACCTGAAATAGGAGAAGAACAATGTGGGTTTGTAGAAGGAAAGGGTACAGTAAATGCTGTGTATTTACTGAGAACCGTAATCGAACGATCTATAGAAGTAATCAAAGATCTACACCTTTGCTTTATTGACTACACAAAGGCTTTCGATAAAGTGAGACATATCAACATGATAAGGATGCTTGAAGATCTACAAATTGATGGAAAAGACCTTAGACTTGTAAAAAACATATATTGGAAACAACAAGCTGCCATAAGAGTTGATAATGAAGTAGGCCAATATCAGCCTATTAAGAGAGGTGTGAGACAGGGATGTGTAATGTCTCCAGATCTGTTTTCCCTGTACAGTGAAAGTATTTTCAGAAATATTGAAGATATGGAAGGAATCAACATTGGGGGACGATGCATCAATAACATTAGATATGCAGATGATGCAGTCTTGATTGCAGGCAATGAACAGGACCTGCAATATTTAGTAGATGCTGTTGTTACACACAGTGAACAGCGAGGGTTAGAATTAAATTGTAAAAAGACACAAATTATGGTCGTCACTAGAAAGAACGAAATACCACAATGTAATATACAAGTAAATGGGAATATTCTTCAACAAGTGAATAGGCACAATTATCTCGGAACAGTAATAACATCTGATGGGAGATGCCTTGAAGAGATTAGAACAAGAATATCCATGGCAAAAGTAGCCTTTAGCAAGGCGAAAAACTTACTGACCAATAAAAAGATGTCAATTGAAACGAGAAAAAGAGTGTTGAGGTGCTACATAGAACCTGTACTTTTATAGGATGTGAAGCTTGGACAATAAGCAGTCAAGCTGAAAAACATCTGATGGCTGTAGAAATGTGGTTTCTGAGGAAAATGCAAAGAATACCATGGACAGCCAGAAAGACCAATGAACAAGTCCTTCAAGAAACAAATGAAGATCGTAAACTGATTAGAGACATTAGACGCTAGACAGTCAAAATTTTTGTTCATGTTATGAGAAGAAATGAATTGGAGAACTTGGTGACAACTGGTAAGATCGAAGGGAACAGACCAAGAGGAAGACCTAGAAGCAAGTACCTGGATGGCTTTTCCTTGTGGCATGGTCGAGACAAAAACACGGAGCCGATCCACGACTCTGGTGATCGAGTGAGATGGCAGAACATGACCGCCCACGCTTACCGGCATGGCACGTGATGGATGGAGTCTTAAAGGTATCGCCGTGAGATCTGTTTCATTTTCGGCTGTAGAGATATTTTTCTTGACATAGATCATGTGGTAGCTTCCTCTTCAACGTCTGCTTGGCTTTCGATAAAGGATATCAATATTTTAAGTTGCTGGGGTAGGCGAGTATCATCATCTGTAGCAACCGGGTTGTCAGGTAGAGGCCCTATGTCCACGTCATGAGGGGAATTATGAATATTGTAAGAGAAGAAATAAATTGGAGGACTTGGTGAAAACTGACAAGATCGAGAGGAAGAGAACAAGGGAATGGCATAGAAGTAAATACCTGGATGGTTTGACCACAAGATATGGTCGAGTCAAGAACACTGAACTGATCCACGACTCTGGTGATCGTGTGAGATGGCGAAACATGACCGCCCATGCTTATCGGCATGGCACGTGATGATGAATAGCGTAAAGAACCCTTGTATATGCACCGAGGAGCAAAAGGCATATGGTGTTAGGCACATGTATATACAGATCAAACGGCACTCACTGGTTGATGTGGTATGTTGACTTCTCGTCCTTGACTTGGGCACGTAAATTACAAATACCTCAAAAGAGGGAGTTGGTTCACCTGATGGCAAGAGACACTGATAATAGGGAAAACGAATACACAAGACGCAATCATCAGTTCAGCACACTAAAAGTAGTATCACGTGTGCTGACTACGCGTGTGTTCAAAGCAAATGAACGTTTAAATAAACATTCACATTCAAAGCAAATGAACGTTTAAATAAACATTCACAAGATAGTTCCTGGTAGGCGGTGTAGACTGGTCCGATCTGGGAACCAGTTTCAATTGTTAAAACTCCACTATGATGGGTTTTGAACCCATGACTTCTGGTCCGGCAGGCCAGCGTCTAGCCACCCCACCACCGCGTCCCCCACACAAACACAGCACACAACTAAATCTGAGCCGGGAAACATTGAAGAGGTTAGGATCGAAGAAAGATAAGACAAAATCGTTGACAATGATTACGATATACGGAATAAATTTCTCCACAAGTCCCAAACGAGAAGGAAGTTAGAGATTGGGGGAGCTGTTCTACACGAGAGCTCTATACCCCGCGCTCACAAATAAATCTCTTCACTGTCTGCGATGGCTGAGTGAGTACCCCGTCCTGCAATGTCCTATCGGTCAGATTGTAGTGTCCCGCGGGCTTACAAAATCAATATATGAAAGAAAAAAGTTGATGGGGGAAAATGTTTTGATGAAATGAACACTGTGTTTGGGGTTAAGAGAACACATCAAACCCTTTGAATGGGGTCGGAGCGGTGTTGAGTATTACAGATCGTCAACAAATTGTGAGTGCGCTAAAGTGGTAGGCCCCGCGGAGGGAGAGTAGAGATCAATTCCAACATATTTGACAGTCGTTCTTTGGGGATGGTTTTACTATTGCTTTATTTGGTTCTTGAAGATGAATGCAGGCGTGATTTGGTGTATTGATTAGTTGATGGTTAAATAAACGACTAAGTAAATAAATAACTTAATGAATGTGCGAGAAACTGAATGTACCATTGAATAAACAAGATACCAGATGAATATTTTATTGAGTAAGCGAGCAATGAATGGGTGTATTAATGAATACAGGATTGGCTTCAGGAATGTATCACTTAATTAATGAGTGAGTAGGCGAATGCATCTCTCAATTAATGAATCGCTCTGACAATTTATCACTGAAAACATGAGAGACACAGTGAATTCATCACTGCATACTTGAGTGATAAAATAAAAGGTATTACTAAATACATATGTAGCTATATGAATGCGTTTTTGATAAAATGATTGAATAAATAAATGCATCAGTGAATACAGTAGACACAAAATGAATGCATCACTGAAAACAACAGTTAATACATGAATGCATCATTGAGTGCATCAGTGACTAAATGAATGCATGTCTGAATACATCAGTGACTAAATGAATGCTTCATTGAGCACATCAGTGACTAAATGAATTTATGACTGAATAGATCAGTGACTCAATAAATGCATCATTGAGTACATCAGTGACTAAAAGAATGCATTATTGAATACATCAGTGACTAAATGAATTTACGACTGAATAGATCAGTGACTAAATGAATGCATCATTGAGTACATCAGTGACTAAATGAATGCATGATTGAATACATCAGTGACTAAATGAATGGATGATTGAATACATCAGTGACTAAATGAATGTATGACTGAATAGATCAGTGACTTAATAAATGCATCATTGAGTACATCAGTGACTAAAAGAATGCATTATTGAATACATCAGTGACTAAATGAATTTATGACTGAATACATCAGTGACTAAATGAATGCATCATTGAGTACATCAGTGACTAAATGAATGCATGATTGAATACATCAGTGACTAAATGAATGGATGATTGAATACATCAGTGACTAAATGAATGTATGACTGAATACAGGTCTAGCTAACAAGATGCATCAATTAATGCATGAGTGGCTACATGAATGCACGCCTGGCTACGTGAATGCACGAGTGAGTAACTGAATACACCACTAAATACTCCAGTATGGTGAAGCCAAAGGTAGTACGTACCCTAGTGGTGTGAGGTAGAGACCTTCCTACGCAATAACTCATTAGTTACATACTAGCTCATTAGTTACACACTAGCTCATTAGTTACTCAATAGCTCATTAGTTACATACTAGCTCATTAGTTACACACTAGCTTATTAGTTACACACTAGCTCATTAGTTACACACTAGCCTATTAATTACACACTAGCTCATTGGTTACATGTTCTCCACAGGATGCTGCAATCAACCTCAACATGTATTGAATGTTTATGATTAACTGGATCATGTTAGTTGAGAAGTTTATCATTGTTGTCTGAACGGTCGACGCCTCTTGCCATCGATGTAACGCAAAAGGGTCTCCTTCTAAATCGCTGGCAGCTGATTTTGAACCGCTATGTCAGAGAGTTTGAACCCCAGAGGCGATATCCCCAAAGTTACAGCGCCACGACCTAATGAGATTGGTTAACACTTCCTTTCTTCGGTAACATTTCGACATGCTATAAAAATATCGCAAAGACATCTTTTACTAAAGCTACAAGCGTCGATCCCATTTTACAAGGATGGGTTGATTCCATAGTCCATCCTAGAAAACTCGCATATCTGCCACTGCTGAACCCTAAACTAGTATATATTTAAGAAGACACACTAACTACAATGATAATACGACCCATGTCTCCCGACAGAAACCTATCTAGCGATGTCAAACATTTGTGAACGCACTATAACTACTATGATAATACGACCCAGGTCTCCCGACAGAAACCTTACCTAGCGATGTCAAACATTTGGACAAATTTGAAAGGTAAATGAGTTGTGGTTTGCATATTCTTGACCCGCCTGGAGTATCAGCGTAGGAAGAGGCTGGTCAATAAACTAAATTAGGCTTCTGCTGCATTTCAAGTTGAGTTCAATTACAGGGGCGTCCAGTTCCAGAGGATACTGTTGCTTTGAATCAATTGTTGTCCCCAAATAGCATCATCTGTAATCATTGGAAGGGTTCCAGACAGAGATGATACATTTAAATAAGAAACAGGTTAGAAAGTAATAGACGCGAAAAATTTTCTGTACAGGCTTCTTTTGGGGTCAGAAGGACAAAATAACACACTGATCAGAGGATCTGGCCGACACTCAAAACTCCGAGGAGAGGTGAGACGGACACATAACAGGACTGCTACTGGTACCAAGAGTAATGGGACTCTTCGCTGGCTGTTGATTGTAGATGAGGACAGGGCACTTATGGAAAAGTCTCGAGTGCTGTATTGTCTGTTCTTGACTCATTTCCACTCAGCTCAACACAACTTAACTCAACTTAACTTAATTCGACTCAATACACTGATAACATTAAAAATAATAATACTTATCAACAACATTCAAGGTAATGAACTCTAGTCATGTTTAGATTGCGGGCAGGACACAACAGACCAAACAAATTCGAAGATTGAAGATTGGTTTCTCGGATCTTTGTGTGTGGGGTAACGACCATGTTGTCATGTCATACCGAAATGAATGACCAAAACAATGAAAATTAGAATCGACAAGCCTCCCTAGATCACGATGATAAATAATAAAATGATCATTGCGGCCAAAGTCTTTGTCACCAGACAAACAACAAACACACACCGTTACAATTGCATGGACATTTCTATATGAACGTATTCTCTACATTCCATGTTGTATTTTAGATAACTGATTCAATCCATCACCTGGTTTAAAACGTCTGTTGTATAGGGGGAGGGAGGGGGGAGGGGCAGAGAGACAGATTACGGGTGAGAGCAAAATACCCCATGGCTTATGCATTCATCAAAAGTCCAACTCCTGGCTTTCACAAGATAGAACTGTTTCAATTAACAGGAGAAGGAGCAACGGCGTGTCTCTGGCGCCCTAAAAAAAAACTGCACTACATAATACATGCGCAGACACGCGTGTTTACATGCGTATATATCTAAACTCGAGTAAGATCACAGTCTACCCCAGCAAAAGAAAGGTGCTGAAGACAGAGGGAACAAGCCAAGAGGCGCACCACATAAATCAGGATGCCATGCAATCAGGCTAAGCGAACGTAGGAAGAATAAGAAGCCCATCGCCTTATATGAAATGTGTACCACATGTCCCTTCACACCATAAATGTAGATGTGTCATTGCCTCAAAACTTTCATGCAAGACATTTTAGAAAACGTTCTGGAGAAGGAAGTACATCTTAGCTACAATTTATGTCTTAGCTACAATTTATATCTTAGCAACAATTTACATCTCAGCTACAATATACATGTTATCTGCAATGTACATCTTAGCTACAATTTACATCTCATCTACAATTTACAGCTTAGCCACAATTTGCATCATAGCTACAGTATACGTGTTAGCTTCAATTTACATCTCATTTACAGTTTTCATCTCAGCTACAATTTACATCTTAGTTACATTTTGCATCTTAGCTACAATTTACATATATTCTACAATGTACATCTTAGCTATAATTTGCATCTTAGGTACAATTTACATCTTACTTATAATTTACATATTAGTTATAATTTATCTCTTAGCTACAATTTACATATTAGTTACAATTTACATCTTAGCTACAATTTACATCTTAGACAGATTTTATCAATGTACAATCGACTCGAATCTTAGAGAAACCACATAACTTTCTTAATCAGATCTTCTTAAAAGTATTCTTGGAAAATTACAATGGCGGTTTGATCTTGTTGTCCACAATCTGATGTAACTCTGATTTTATTTTCTTGAACCCCAATCAGCCTGTGCTTTTCATGATAACTTCCGGAACAAGCGACCTTGACTTTTAGCCGTCTGCAAAGCCGTCCCAGAAGACGTCAGCAATGTAATCATGGCGTAATTATAGATTGAAAATAACGCAATGAACAGCGTGGAATGGAAACTGGGCTTGATGTGTGGGGAAACTAGGGTAATTTCAAGTAAGGCCATTTTCATCCCATTAGGGTAAATTGGGAATATAATGTTAGGCCCATATCTTCGCTGACCAAACGGTATCTCATCTCATCTCATCAGGTTCCTCTTGTATCTTGCGGTGTCGAGTTGAAACATAAACAGTCGGAGAGTGTCCGTTCATGGGCTTCATACCACACGGTATACGGGGGGTAGTACTGGTAGAATTACCCAAGTCCCTGGAAAGAAAGAGACAGAGGGTGTCAGCGTGGCCGAATATGTAAGACCTCTCTTATACTTCCAGGTGAGCTGATGCCGAGGTAACGGGTTCAACCCCTACATCGTCACTTGGGCTAAGATGTTGACTTCTTCAACCTGACTTGGGAACGAAATTTTATTTTCAAAGGGAGTCACAAATTAGACACGCAGGCCCGTCGTACATTCGAATGTACATTACAAGCCTGATGACTAGAACACTGGTAATAGGGAAAGCTAATCCACACGACCCGAAAATCAGTCGAGTGCACTATACCACGTGTATGGATTGAGTTCAAAGCGAGCGCCAAAAAGAGACAATAAAAAATAATCATGCTTATTTGAACTTTCTTTCCCTCCAAGTGTGAGAAGGGATGGACGTACGACGTTCGCCTCCAACAAGAGCAGGCCTAGTAATATCTCTCTCCGGCGTGGGGGAGGGGCAGTGTTTGTGTTCCATCCGATCTGTAATCCTATGTCTTGCATTCTGGGTATCGATGACTGATTCAATCGGTTTGCAATTCTCTTTCCCGCCGGACTTTGAAAAGTTATGTGGATGTCTTTTTAAACGACGTTGCAATCAATCCCAACATTTATTGGCCGTTTGTTATTTACTGAGCAATTTTTACGTTAAGCAGTTTGTCATTGTTTTCTGAACGCCTTCCATCCATCATGTGCCATGCCGGAAAGCGTGGGCGGTCATGACTCACCATTTCACTGGATCACCAGAAGTCATGATAAGCTCAGTGTTCTTGTCTCGACCATGCCATGTGGCCAAGCCATCCAGGTATGTACTTCTCGGTCTTCCCCTTGGTCTGTTCTTTTCGATCTTGCCAATTGTCATGAAGTTCTCTAATCCATTTCTTCTCATAAGCATGTCCAAAATGTGTTGACTGTCTACGTCTAATGTCTCTAATCAATCTACGATTTTCATTTGTTTCTTGTAAGACTTGGTCATTGATTTTTAGTCTATCCATGGTTCTCTTTACATTCTCCTCACAAACCACATTTCCATAGCCATAAGATGTTTTTTTTTTCAGTTTGACTGCTCATTGTCCAAGCTTCACATCCATACAAAAGTGCAGGCTCTATGCAACACCGAAACACTCTTTTTCTCATGTCAATGACATCTTTTTATTGGTCAGTATATTTTTCATCTTCCTAAAGGCTACCTTCGCCATGGTGACTTTTGTTTAATCTCTTCAATGCATCTCACATCAGATGTTATGACTGTTCCGAGATAATTGTACCGATTCACTTGTTGAAGAATATTCCCATTTACTTGTATATTACATCGTGGTATTTCTTTCTTCCTAGTGACGACCATAATCTGTGTCTTTTTACAATGTAATTCTAACCATAGTTGTTTACTGTTTGCAACGCCTAAACGCCTTATATCATCGAAATCATCGCATAGTGGTCTGCTTCCAAATCGGCTGACATCGATCCCTCGACTCGGTGTGTCGGAGAATTGTGATTTGTGGTTCACTAACCCCTTTGCCACAGATGCCGATGGACGTCACAAGGGCGTTCACAATGCTGACTTTGCCCTTGATCGGCTCTCTGATATAGTGTCAGTCAGCCTATATCCGGTCTTTCTTTGCCCACAAGACTATGCCCTGGAACGAAGATTAACGTAGCTTTTTCGGCCCGTGGAATCTGGTCGTGGCATACGCAAATGAGATATAGTCCTAGGATATAGAGACATATGAGATCTATCCTACGATATATCGACATGTCAGACCTATCCTAGGATATATCTACATATCAGAAGAATCCTACGCTATCTGCACATGAAACTTGACCCAACTGTCCAGACCATACCCAATGAATCACTTAGCATGCAAGCATGCGAGTCAAACCAACGCCATATCATCCTCACTGTCAACGCTCCAGCTGTCTAGGTTCTTTTAATCAATGAAATTTCCACTCTCTTAATTCTTTCATTAAAACTCGGGTTTTAACAGATACAGTGCTGAGCAAAATGTAATTTTGCACAAAACAAAACATGAGATGTAGTGGTATGTCACAGTAATCACTTAAAAGCTGTTAATATGGTAGCAGAGATGCTGTATTATATATCAAATTAAACGTGGCTGCATAAGGAAAACTACTGTATGAAAGCCATTGGCAGATACGGAAAGTCAATTAAGACAATTAATCATCCCATGACACTTACTCAATTAATTTCAAGCACTCGTTGATACTTTAAGGGCTTGACTTCTACTTGTTATATTAACTTATTCAGCTACAGTTAGTCTAATTCAACGTACTATGAACCATTATGTTATGTTTTCAAATTAACTGCTTGGGAAAGAAAGAGTAAACCACTGTCTGCCTCAGGCACGTCAGACTCCATCTGTTCCTGCAGCCTGGGTGTTATGTCCCTTCAACCTGGGTGTTATGTCCCTTGACGTGACCAAAATCTATTATCTGCCGTAATCTTGTCCAGTTGTTTCTTTATCGTTTCTAGTTGTTTTATGTCTTCTTTACGTGTCATCATGTCTGTCTCTCTCCGTGATATATATCTCATGTTTATATATGTCCGTCTTCCTATTCTGCTACTTCTTGTTTGTCCCTGCTTATTAGTAGTGGATGGGTGTATTCTGTATTCCATGCAAATCGCAAAAGAATTGCAGGAGACAGTTGACAAAGCGATGGATTTGTTCTCCATTACCTCTCGTATCATCACATAACCACATACTGTTGTAGTATCTCTTTCTTTGTTGCATGTTCTTTATAGGACCTTACAGTTAAAACCAGCATTTTTTGCTGTTTGTGATTTCTGGGCAAATTTACGTGGCGACTGGCTAACGGACGCAGTTCGTAATCCCGCTTAACGCGTTCGAAACACATGTGCGGACGATTTGAGAGCAGACCATCTTGCGTTCGTTTTCATAAAAACGGTATGAGTGCCGGCGGTTCAGAAAGCAATGGTAAACCTCTGAACGTAAACTTGCACAAACAGCCAAAACATGATGGAATTCTCTGCGAAGTACTGTAAAGGATATGCAACTAACTATAGTTTGCCTTTGATCTTCTGAACGACTGGCACTCATAACATTGTATTAAAACCAGTTCTATGCGATCTGTATCCAAACAGCCTGCAGCTGTGCTTTTAACGCTATTGCCAATGTCTTTAAGGTCTCTTTCTTATATGTGTATATAATTTTCTACTTTCATTGGCCTCTTCCAGGCAATCCACTCCAGGAGTCCAAGGTATTCGCAACATTCGTCTTAATCCACAACTCCTTTGCTTTTAAGCTCTTCCCATTTCCTTCCTTACATCTAGAACCTAACAATCGTAATTATGTAAAACGGGGATTCACATGAAAACCTTAAAGGTGTGATAGAAATTGCAATAACCATACCATTGTCTTGTAACCTGTCAATATTGTTGTTAAGGGTGTCTAAGAGTGACATCACAGGTGCAGACGAACTAAGGTGATGTCATAAAGACAGTTTAAGATGGCAGACCCACTTTTGTCAAGCACCAGAAAAGAGCAGCGTTCTGTTACCAGTTTTATTTTTATTTTATTTTTTGTAATCAGTGAAGGGGATGAAACCTATAGAAATTCATCCGCGAATGCATGTCTAGTATGGTGGTACATGCCTGTCAGGCTAGCATGTGTATGCGTGGAGTAGCCGAAGTTTCAAAACGGCGGTATATCTGTGACAGACTGTTCACGACCCTGGATCAGGCACACCGAGTAGTGACCCTAGAGTGGTTACACACAAGACCAAGAGAATATTTTATCTACATAAATCCAAGCACTTTATCGCGCTGGAGGTCCTGCATTGAACTCAGTGGTGACTACATCGACAAATGAAACATGTGTTCTTTACTGTTTTCAGAATATATTCACACAAACAAACAAACATTTAAGGTTTTCATTTCAAGCCCCCTCGCAGAATCCTGTCTTGATTTAAGCTCTGTAAAAGCGCATGCACAAAACATATCTCGCTTTATTCTTTTCTTTTTTTTAAAAACTTATCTTCGAATTAATTTCTTGGAATAATTTTCTGTTTTCCCTCAGGCGGCGCGCTCTCCAACTTCATCAGTTATGGATCCGGCTCTCTGCCCTATGTGGACGACCGCCCAATTTACACCAAGACAATGTTCGGCCTTGACCTCGGAGCTTGTGCCCAAGTCTGCCTTTCACAGACCTCGTTCGAGTGTGCCAGCTTCGACTACTCCTTTGGTGATCGATCCTGCCATATGAGCCGCTACGTGGCATCTAATGTGGGTGGTATCGATAACGACGACAATATGCCCACTTATCGTGTCATGCATTATGAAAAGAAAGGTAAGGAATGGTGTAGGATGTTTGCTGTGTGTTCTATTTTTGATCTTCTTTGTTGCTCTTCTTTGCTTGAAACATGGAGTTACCAGTCCGTTGATCATTGTGTTCATACTGGTTGCTGTTTGTTGTGATAGTTTTGATGGTGATAGTAGTTTTCTTATGTTATGTTGTTGTTGTTGGTGGTGGTGACGATTTTAATGATGTTGGCAGTAGTTTTGTGATGTTGTAGCTGGTAGTGGTAGTGGAGACGGTAAAATTATGTTGTTGGTGGTGGCGCTTCTATAAGTGGTGGTAGTAGTGTTATGTTGTTGTTGCTGGTAGTGCTTCTATTAGTTGTGGTATTGTTGTCTGTCTCTTTTGGTGCTAATGATAGTGGTATAATTGTTGGTGATACTAGTGTTGGTGGTGGTGTTATACAGTGGTTACTGTTGGTGCTATTGGCTATTGATGGGAGTTCTATTGTTGGTGATAGTCATTGTATTATGTTATTATTGTTTATGTTGTTGCTGATAGTGGTGGAGAAGGTGCTATCGCAGACGTTATAATTGTTGTGTTATTCTAGAAGCGCCAAACAACAACAACAACAACAACAATAACAACAACATTACAACAACTCTGCCGCCTCTATTGGTGGTTCTTTTATTGACAGCGGCACTGTTGTTATGTTGTTACTCTTGTTATTGTTATTTTTGTTGTTATTGCTGTTTTTGGTGTGTGTGTTGTTGCTGATAGTGGTGGTGGTGGTGCTATTGTAGACGCTAGAGTTGTTATGTTATAGTTGGTGGTGCTTCTATTAATAGTAGTGTTGCTGTTAGTCGTTACTGTTGTTATCGTTATTGTTGTGACTGTTGTTGTCGGAAATGGTGGTGATGGTGGTGCTACTTGTGACAATAGAGTTGTTATGCTGTTATTGTTGGTGGTGATTCCTTTGGTGGTAGGTTACTGTTACTGTTGGTCAATATTATATTAGTTATTGTTTTATGCTAGTGCTACTGTGGTTGTTACTTACGTTATGCTGACGACACCGTCTTAATATAACAAAACAGAATGATCTAGGGGCAATGCTAGATACAGTGGTTGTGATGAGTGAAAGATTGGGACTTAGTTTGAATAATAGAAAGACAGAAGTCATGTGATATCACCGAAAAAGATTATGCCTAAATGTGCAGTTACATGACGTTATTTTGGGGCAAGTACAGAAATTCAGATAACTAGGCACATGGATAATATCAGACGGAAGATGCATCACTGAGATAAAGAGCAGAATAGGACAAGCAAATTCTGAATTCTGTCAAATGAAGAACATTTTGTGCAATAAGTCACTTTCCCTTGAAAGTCAGAAAAAGAGTTCTTGCATGTTATGAAGAACCAATTTTAACATACGACTGCGTGTCCTGGACAATTAGTAAACAGGCGAAAAATACCATGGAAACCTTGGAGGATGTGGTTTTATAGAAGAATGCTGAAAATGAATTCGATAGCCAAAACTGAGCAATCATGGACGTTTTAAGGTAAGCTTAGCCGCAAAGACAACTTATCACAAACATCAGAAAGAAGCAGTCATCGTTTTCTGGCCACGTTATGAGAAGACAAACACTGGAAATTGTTGTGACAACCGGACAGATTTGCGGAAAGAGAGATCGAGGAAGACAGCGTGAGAAGATTCTTGGCAGTCTTTTGTCATGGCACGAAAGGGAGTCCACACACGAATTGATCCATGACGTCGGAGATCGTAATTTGTGTATAGGCATGATCGCCTACGCCAGCCTGGCGAGGCACCGGATGATGATGATGATGATGATGACTGTTGTTGGTGATGGCGATAGTGCTATTGATGGTGGCGGTTGTGTTGTATGTTTCTATTGCTGTTGGTGATTGCGGTCGTTGTAGTAGGGTAGTGATTGTGGTTATAGTGAGGTTGGCAGTGTTATTACTGTTGTGCTATATATTGTCCATTGTAGTGGTGGGCGTGGTGGTAGGTGGCAGTTGGTTGGCTAATGTAGCCAGGTCTGGCGTAGTTGACAATACAACCAAACAACAAAACAGAAACGTACTTGACAATTACAATTGACAATCATGAAACACTGTGACATAATGTTTAATTGTTATAAACGTTGCTTGTAATTACTTATATTGAAGAGGTACAAGAAATTTTCAGGACATTTTGCCTGCCTTGATTTGTGTTGGGTATAAAACGCTAGCCCCATATGTCTGTGGACAAGACGACATTCGTCGTGATGTGGTCGGTACCAGTCCACCGTGACTCCCTAAGCACTAGATGATCGTGTCTCTGAATACAGCTACAGCGGTGTTTACGAAGTCTGAAACAGAACAAATCAATCAGCATCCTCATCATATCATCTTGTTCCTCTTGTACCTTGCGGTGTCGAGGTGAAGCATAAACAGCGGGAGAGTACCCGTTTATGGGCTTCATACATTGAGATTATCTTTGTCCACTATTTACATGGTCGGCCTCTTCTTCTGGTTCCATTTGGTCTGCACATCATTGCTTGTTGTGGTATACTGTCAGTAGGTAGCCTAGTTATGTTGTCTAATGAAATCTAGCGCTGCTATAACCCCCCTTTCAGTCCTGATTTCACCATTTCTAATTTTTTCTCTTCTTTATATGTTGAGTAATCTTACCCGGAAGTACGGGGGAGTGAACAGTCTGATACGCTGGCAGGGAATGCACATCTCGGTGATAGATTATCTATGCACAAGGGAGAAGTGGTTGGTTGCCTGCGGGATCAGGTGGGGACAGCGATGGAACTGTCCGAGAACACTATGTGGACAGAATTATATGGCGGGGGATCTGCAGTTGTTCTGGAAGCATCTCAAAACTGAGAGGGAAGACCAGGAGAACATTCAATTAGAGGCAGTTGGAACGATTAGCAGTATGACTCTTCGCTGGATGGTGAACGAGGGGACAGGGGCTTGTTGGAATATATTGAGTGCAGTGATGTCTTTTCTTAGCTCAACTCAACTCAACTCTTACCCAGGAATCTAATTTCCGTTGTTGTAATATTTCTTTTCTCTTTTTCTACCATTGTCCAGGGTTTGGCATTGCTAGCACAGAGCTTGATAGACGGAGTGTATTGTAGAGTGCTTTTTAGTTAGTATCTATTGATATGTGTTTGTTCTAAGCATGTTTGCCCTTTTTACTTTCTCCTTTAGATACTGCTCATCCTTCTCCTCTTCCTTCTTCTTTCTTTGCTTCTTCTTTTTCCTCTCCTCTTGCTCCCCTGTTGCTTCTTTTCCATCATCATTTTATTCTTCTTCGACTTTCTCCTTCTGCTCCTCCCTCCTCCTCCTCCTCCTCATCCTGCTTCCTCTCCCCGATTTCTTAAACGTACAACTCCGGCGTACACAAAACCCGAGGTTAACAATTGCTCCGGGCCTGTCTTAACATGAATTATTTCAAAGTCCATTTGCTGGCACCAGTGTAATCGTCCCACTCGTTGCCCCCCTCGTCCATTTCTCCATCCATCAAAATGGCTGTGACGGCATGCGTAACCTGGTCTTATTGGAGCCGACGCTCGGATCTACCCTCAGGTTGAGCCGTCATTAATCACTCATTGCTCATCTTGTTGTCCTGTGTGAAGCTGCCAGAAATATGCGGGTCCCGACTCGTCTAGTGCTGTTCTTGCTTTTTTACTTTCGAGGGTTACGGTGATTTATTGTTTGTTGTTTGCCATATCCTGTGTTGTTGGTTTAGAATGGATGTATCTGTGTATCTATCTATCTATCTATCTATCTATCTATCTATCTATCTATCTATCTATCTATCTATCTATCTATCTATCTATCTATCTATCTATCTGTCTGTCTGTCTGTCTGTCTGTCTGTCCGTCCGTCCGTCCGTCCGTCCACCCATCCATTCCTCTGTCTGTCCGTCCGTCCACCCATCCATCCATCCATCCATCCATCTATCCATCCATCTATCCATCCATCCATCCAACCCTCTGTTTGTCCGTCTGTCTGTCTGTCGGCCTGACTGTCTGCCTGCCTGTCAGTCTGTCTGCCTGTCAGTCTGTTGTATATCTGTTTAGCTATCCAACAATGTATCCATCTACTTACCTACCTAACTGCCTACCTACCCATCTACCTGAGAGTTTGTCCGTTGACCTGTCTCTGCCTGTACATGTATCTTGTGTGCATCGGTAAATTCAAATACCCAGAAACGTGTTCAGCGTTGCATCTTCATTGATCTCTTTAATTGATTAGCTTCCTGTCTTTGCTTTTAATAGTCTCTATTTGTTCGTGTCACTGTCTAACTGCTACTTATGTTCCCCTCTTTACAAGTATCAATATTTGCATGTTTATATATCTCAACGCGGGAGTTTTAGATAATACATTAGTTTATTTTGCCATTTTTCCGCCATCTGCCACATCACGTTTCGCCCCGTGGTGTCTCGTTGTATTCGCTGATTCTATTCGTGGTCATTTCTTATAGAGGACATTTTCCTGTTTGTTGTTGTTGTCTTTGTTTTGTTTATTTAAAGCCGACGAGTATCTGTCTTGGTATGGTCAGTGTCACAAAGTGAATGATGACAGAGTGACAGATAGAGTGGCTATGGTTGTGTCTAGGGTATGTCCTTGTAAATGTGATGTTAAACAACAGATTAACCAAGATGTATCCCAACCAAACACCAGTCAGTGAACAAGCGTTAATTTGCGCACATAATATTCCTTTAATTCTGAATTAACACAGACACATGTAACATATAAATCCAGGAACCATAATTCTCTAAGAATATATCTCCATCCCAATGGAACACTTCGAATAACACTGACTCTCACGGCTTACTAAATCTCGTCCCATACGACAGGTATACTAGCCTCTCTCTAGGCCCGACTCAAAGTAACCCACTCTGGGTCTCGAATTCCACTCACTATCCCTGGACCCCACAGTGCGGAGTTATCTTCCGAACTCCGTCACAATTCTTCACTTTCTCAGACCACGACCTTCTCCTGGTCCGGTCTAAACTCAACTCCCTCTCAGCTCGGAGTCCAAACATCAATTGCCCTCCGTCAGTCTTTGTCCCTCTCTTTTCAACCATTCTATCCCCCACATTGCCTCCCACATAACACACAACCTCACTGCTCCAACTGTCTGCCTCACCTTTATTTTAGCCAGCTGACTTCTTCTCAGCTATCCCTTTCAATTACTGTCTTCTCATTTACGCCTTCTGGGGGACTTACTATCCGCCCTATTTTATCTCGTGAACTGTTTATATTGTCCGGCCACTCAGCTTAATGCCAATGACCACAGGCATGTGTCAGTCAGTAACATTCTGGTGAAGATTATTTTTAAGTCATTAAGTGCAATGCCGATAAGCTTGAGAAGTCATGGTTTGCCATCTCACACGATCACCATCATCATCATGTGCCATGCCGGTAAGCGTTGGCTGTCATGTTTCGCCATCTCACTCGATCACCAGAGTCGTGGATCAGCTCAGTGTTCTTGTCTCGACTATACGATGTGGCATAGCCATCTAGGTATTCACTTCTCTGCCTACCCCTTGTTCTCTTCCCCTCGGTCTTGCCAGTTGTCACCAAGATCTCCAATTTATTTCTTCTCATAAACGTTACCAAACAATTGTCACTGTCTACATCTAATTTCTCTAATCAGTCCCCGATTTTCATTTGATTCTTGTAAGGCCAGGTCATAGGTTTCTCTGTCTGTCTTTCACTTTATGATGTCACACGATCACCAGAATCATGGATCAGCTCTTAATTTTTGTCAAATCCCGAACAAATGCTTGCCGAAATCGGATCTACTGAACCACAGACTTAATGAAACAGTGCAACGCAATTAACTTTATGATGTCACAGATTGTGAGAACGACACATTTGTGCTTTCTCTTCTCTGTCTGTGAAAACTTCTACTGAATTTGACGTGCACTTTTGGCATCTTGAAAAGGAGTCTTTTATATTCTTTTCTCATTGTGTGTAAGGGTCTATTCAAATTGAGATACACAGTTCGAATCTTGAAAAATAGACTTTCAAATTCATTTCTCATTGGTGTAAAAGACTATTCAAACTTAAATACACTTTATGAATCTTGAAAAAGAGACTTTTATATTCATTTCTCATTGTGTGTAAAGATCTATTCAAACTGAGGTACACATTTCGAAATTTGAAAAAACAGCAAGACTTTCGTTTTTCCTTCCCAGATTAACCGTGTTTCGTTGCTATTTTAAAACAAGCAAAGATTCAAATCTGCAGAAATAATTCGTGCTGTATGCGACACGTCCTTTTTATCATACAAAATTCACGTAAAATAAATTTCATGAAGGACGCGAAGAATTTATCAACATTTGTTACCAATGCCAGAAATGGCGTTCCGTAACATTACTGTCGCTACTTATTTGATTTATAATGCTAAAAAGTGCCATTTGCTAGGACCCTCAAAGACGCTATTCACAATACAGTTATCCCTAATGTTTATTGATGTCGACGTACGGGAGCCCGTTTGAAGACAAGTGGCCAATATTGACGATAAAATATATTTATCTTTGTATCGTTTGCTAGACGTGTATTTACCTAGTTCCGGCAACGACCGGACACTACTGGAACCAGGTCAGGATTTCAAGCAGCCAAAGAAACGATTTCGCGGGCAATAATTCCTTGTGTCAGAATGGTAAATACATGCTGCCTTTGCGCTGGCCTACTCTTTCCTTTTCTCTTGCAGAAGGTTAAGAGGAACGACTTACTTCGATGAACCGGGGTTTATCCTATCAGGCGCGGTGTTTTTCCATAGACCGGTAAGTCGCCCACTGAGAGTAAGGCACAAAGCACGAACCCTGCAAATCATGTGATGACCCATTACTCATCATCATCATCATCATCATCATCATCATCATTATCATCATCATCATCATCATCACCAAGCGCCTTGCCAGCTGGCGTAGGCGTTGATGTCTCTCCACAGATCTCGCTGTTTGGTGCTCTAGATTAACTCTGCTGGTGATAAATCCTCCATGCTACCGTCTCAATCCATCCAGCATCATTTCTCTTGGTCTGCCTCCGCCTCTCTTCGCCTCGGTCTTTCCAGTTGTCACGATGTTCTCCAATGCCTCTCTTCTCATCACACGACAAAAGAAAGATGTTTTTCTCTTTCTTGTTGTTGTATATAATGTTCTACGTGGCCAAGGACTTACGGACGCGATTCGTAATCCCGTATACCCGTTTCCGAAATACAACGGTGCTGGGTTTTTTTTTTTTTTTTCGAATAAGCTACTGAACGTGAAATATGCCCAGAAATCACAAACAGCCAAAATGCTGGGGCTGACTCCTACGTCATGTGAAGGACATCCAGCTAAATTATCAAAAAAAAAATATATAATATTCTAGTTTCGTTAGCCTCTTTCTGACAATCGTTGTTTGTTACTCTGGCAGTCCAATTAATTCGCAACATTCGTCAAAGGAACCACATCTCTGTTGCCTTCCTAAGTTGTTGATATAACATGATAGTTACCTATTCAAAGTTTACAGAAGTGAACACCTTTAAATATCTTTTCTTGTTTGTTGTTGTTCGCATATCCTTTACAGGACATCGCTGTCAACATCAGTATCTTCCAGCTGATTGTTGATTTCTTGGCAAGATTACGCTCAGTAGTTTGCCATTGCTTTCTGTGCGACCGGCTAACATACCCCGTAAGTTACCGACGCGGAGAGAACCGCTACCAATTCTCGCGCACGTCACGTTACTCACGCGAGTATACGGGATTTACGGAGAAAGTCGTGTAATTCCTCGACCAGGGAGACCGGCTTTAAATATCTAAGGCTCACCATATACAGCGGGAGTGGTGGTGGCTAGCATTCTCATTAGCCACCTGACTAGTCATATGTTTGAATTCACAGCCAAGGGTTTTTTTTTTTTTTAATTTGCTGCGTGGACCCGGTCTGAAATGTGTACGAGGATATGCCTGTGGGAAGTAGGTCCAGGTGTGTAAGACCAGGTGTGATTAGACCACATAACCGGTAGTCTGTCCATTTGCATAAAACGTAATGATGTTTTATTTCATCGAGTGAAATTCCCCCCCCCCCCCTGTTTTTTTTAAAAATCTCTCTCTCTCTCTCTCTCTCTCTCTCTCTCTCTCTCTCTCTCTCTCTCTCTCTCTCTCTCTCTCTCTCTCTCTCTCTCTCTCTCTCTATCTAATTATCTATCTTTCTATCTTGTTCTCTCTCTCTCTCTCTCACACACACACACACACCATGTGCGCGACTGTGTTTGCGTGTGTGTGTGTGTGTGTCATCATTTAGTCAGTCGCGTTGCACTTTTCGTCGAGCCTGTGGCTCAGTACTTCGATACAAATGTTTTTCTGGCTTGCTCACCCTAGCCTTTGACTGTTCCCAGCCTACCAACAAGGCGACAGGTTTGTGTCTCTCTACGCCTTTTGACCTGTCCGACATGGGTCACCCTACCAGTAGTTGCACTACCGTCGGCATAGCTCTTAGGGTCATTACAACACGCCAGTTCCCATACCTCTTCAAGGTGGTGCCACATAGGAGAAATGTGTGAGAATGAGAGAGAGAGAGAGAGAGAGAGAGAGAGAGAGAGAGAGAGAGAGAGAGAGAGAGAGAGAGAGAGAAGTCTCTCTGGTTGACCTTCTCTTGCCAGTCGCCGATTCCAAGTGCTTGTAGGTCTGTATGTATATTATTTCTCCACCGTCTTCTTGGTCTACCTCGGGGTCTACCGTCATTTATTGGGAGTCTCCGTGACGAAGTGGTCTAGACGTCTGCCTCGCTCACCGAAGGTTGTCGATTCGATTCCGGGCTACGTCTTTCGGTTCATGAGTGCATTCTCGGAGACTCCAGGGGGTCGTCGCTGGAGCTACTGAGTTCGTGCTTTGTGCGACGCTTTCCACAAGTCACCCTGCGGAAAGAGACCGAGCCATATGTGATAAAACCCGGTGCAATGAATTCCAGCCTCTCGGCTTTTAAGACTTTATTTATACTCTAGCGCGTCCTTTGATATATCGTTTTTCTATGTATCAATCGCCCATTATAACGGCCTATTAATTCCCATGTATGTATGTATTATTATTAGGACTTTGCAAACCCGCAACAATGAACAACTTGTCCCCCCTCCCTGACTCGTTTTTGGTTCGTGCCTACAGTATTTAACACGTATTTGTAGCCAGTCCGGAGGTGACGAATTCTGTGAACGAGAATGACAATAGTTGCATAGAAACACTAACAAGTTCTCTCGCCTGTCGACCCCAGCCTTTGACAATTGAAGATTGCCGAGTCAGTTCATCTTGCTTCGGGCACAAAATGCCATTTAGTCATCGCACGAGACCTCGTAGAGCCAGAAAATAATTCTGTGACGTCTTCTCGACTCAAGCTTCCGGTACAGAATACATCCTGGCACATCAGCGCGTGATGGATTCTGGGAAATAAGCCCCAGACAATGACCTCGTTTTGGGAAATGGTGGTTGGGGGGGGGGGGGGGTATTTTGACAGTCCAGACCAGGCGTGTGGTCTCACTCATTATGTAACCAGACACCTCACATCTGTTTTTGTGTGTCTATGTGTGTGTGTTTGATAATCCCTACATTTTCTTTCTACTTGGAGTGTCTGGCCTGACGCAGACAACTGTGATCACGACGCTGCATCCTCCCTGTCGTTTGATATTTTAATGAAGTTGGCATTGCTTATGGAAGCAAATGAAGGCAGAAGAAGAAGCCGACCACGTAAGGGAATAAGCGGAGTACATGGGCATCTCGATACAAGAAACCCATAAACGGGCACTCTCCGGCTGTTTATACATCACCTCGACACCGCAAGGTACAAGAGGAACAAGTTGAGATTAGATGAAATCAAATCAAATCAACTTTATTTTAAAAGGGTCACAAAATGGGCACGCAGGCCCGCCTTACATTCGGCCTTCCAATCACTCAGAGATGAGATGAGATGAGACATTGCTTATGTAATTATGCGTTGCCTAGCTCTTTAAAGCTATTCACATATTTCAAGCTTATTTATTTGTCTGTCATTGTGCGTTCTCTCGCTTTGGAACTCAAGCGTCGTCCACACATGTTACTACTGCTAGTGCATTGGATTGATACTTTACGTGTGGATTAGCTTTCAATCATAGCTTTTTGCCAGTGTCCGAACACACTCCGACTTCTGACGTACTTGTAATTTGATGTCCCCAGGTCAAAAGACAAGAAGTCAAGATTTCAGTCTAACTGACCACTGTAGGGGTTGAACCCGCTATCTTGGCATCAGCACACCGGATGTTTAAGAACGAGTACTTTTATTCAGTCTGCCATGTTGGCCGCCATTTCTATATCTTCCTTTTCCTCGTATACCCAATATATTCTCACAAAAGGTTAATTTGTATATTCCACATTTTCCATTGATTTGCCCCACAAATTCCACTTGGCATTTTCTTATTGTGGGGAGCGCGTTAATGTACTTGATAGTAGAGTACTCTGATAATGTCAATAGGGCGGTCGGACGAGGTGTCTCATACATCGATGTACCCGTGGACTCTGTTATTTCCTCTGTCCATCGTTTACACAGTCGGCCTCTTCTTCTGATTCTATTAAGTCTGTACATGATTGCTTGTTGTGGTCTATTGCTAGTTGGTAGCTTAGTTATGTGACCGAACAGCATTTCATTGCTGTTTTATAATGAAATCTAGCTCGGCTGTTGCTCCCATCTTATTCCCCATTTCATAATTTCTTATGTTATTTCTTCTTCATACGTTGAATATTCTTCTCATGAATCTCATTTCTGTTGTGATTTTTTTTTCTTTGTTGCTGTCATTGTCCAGGTTTGGCATAGAGTTGGTAGGAAGATTGTGTTGTAGAGTGCTTTTTTAGTATGATACGTGTCTGATCTTTAGTATTGGTGCTATTTATCCAATGAGTTTGTTTGCCTTATTGCATTTATTCTCGATCTCATCTTCAGATTTGCCATTTGATGATACCGGGTGTATTTTTAATAACTGTGCAGTGTTTGAAAATATTGTCGGTCCAAGTTTTGTATTCACCCTCTGTAAAGTTCATGCAACATAATAGGTAAATACAAAATTTGGACCGGCAATATTTTTAAACACTGCACAGCCATTAAAAATACACCCTGTATTATACTTCCTAGGTAATTGAAGAGCTTAGGCTAATATAGGTACCAGGAAATGTCATGGGAAGAGAAGTTGGCAAACATGATTGAGACCTCATCTGTCTCTAAGAACGTGAAGCCAGCCAGAATAACTCTTACATGTGTTACTGTTTGACATCGGACAGCGTCAGTGTTACAAGGAGGCTGAAATTTGTAGTTTGCAGTTTTTAAATGGTGTCATTAGGTGGCAGCATCATCCAGCTAGATAATTGGCTAAGGTAATAGGGTAGATACAAATGGCGACTTGGCTCGTGAAGTGTGCAAAGTAAAAAACCGCGAGCTGATAAGCGATATTTTGGGGGCAAAATGATTTCCCGGAAAGGATGTTAACAAGGAAATTTATCTAGTAAAATGTGTATGAATTACAAGTAATACAGAGTCAGATGGAAAGTCGAGTTAAGGAAGAGTTGGCGATTGAGATGAGGGAAATTGATAGGCAGATGCAGAGAGATAGGTGTGATGGACGAGTTAAACAGATGAAAAAGAGAAACAGAAAAGCAAAAAAAGGATGAAATCAGAAGCAAGGAAAATACCTGTATCAGCAAGATAGAAGATAGAAAAGGGAAGATAGGAATATAGCGATAAGAAAGGGGCGAAGAGAGATGAATACTTTATTACAGACGTTATATGAAACAACAGTTTGCGAGCCAAATACAACTAGATTAATTTTGATTTGGACAAACCAAATTTTCTCCACGACGCCATATCTATTCAGTCAGTGGGCTTGCAGCCTTGTATGTAGCAATGCATATTTAATTGAGATGCTGGAGGAACTAACGAAGCTGAATACATCAATTTTCTCCCACATGCTGCAGAGATGCGTTAAATTATAGCCAAAACACAATTTGTGTTTGGCTACGATAGCGTGTGAGATTAACGGGTCAGACAATGTGGCACATTGGAGAATCTACGGTGTTGTTTTCACATAGATTGGGCAATCACATTTAGCTTGAAGGCGAAATAAATCTGGCACCGGTAATGTAATAATATGAAGAAAGTATACACTATCTACCTAACTACACGTCGACATGCCTGACCGTATGCCTGTCTACCTACCTACGTACATGCCTACCTACCTACCTACCTACCTACGTATCTATCTAGCTACCGCCCTACCCCCTACCCACTTACCTGCCTGTCTGGCTGTCTGTCTGTCTACCTACTTATCCACCCAGGCAGCCATCAATCCGTCCAGCGATGCATAAATCCATCTACCTACCTAAACCACACCACCTTCCCATCTAACCACCAAACCATCCATCCATCCGTCTGTCTGTCTGTCTGTCTGTCCGTCCATCCATCCATCCATCCATCCATCCATCGATCATCTCTATCTATCTATCCATCTATCTATCTATATTATCTATCTATCTATCTATCTATCTATCTATCTATCTATCTATCTATCTATCTATCTATCTATCTATCTACATACCTACCTACCTATGTGTCTATCTATCTATCTATCTATCTCTGTGTCTGTCTGTCTATCATTGGTTTATTCGTTCATTTATTTTGTACACCGGGCGTCCTTATCCTTTCCAATTAAATAAATGTCTGCCTATGACCCTCTGTCTTCCGTCGGCGCATTCTCACACATCTACATTCAGTATTCCTTCTATCCCAACACAATCTGGCCATGTTTTTGCCATTCCTAAACCTAATCAGAAAAGTACTCTATTCAAAACCTACCCTATCAATCTACGCGATACCTCACAATGTCCGGACCTCCACAGCTCATCGTCTCAAACATCTCCTTTATATACATCACCAGAAAAACAATGGCCGCCCCCATATCACACGCGCCGGAAGTCCGTGTTGGCGGACTAACGATCAACAGACTTGAAAATTTCACAACCATCGCGTCAGAAGTTTAGATTCTGTAAAATCTATGCCACTTTTCCATTTACTGAACTCTATATTCTAGTTTGTTCAGTTAACTAAAAAAAAAAAAAAAAATTGCATTATTTGCAAAGTATTCTTTTTTCTTCGGGTTTCCTGTGCGATTGCAAAACAAAGAATCGCCTGTATTTCCAGGGATTTCTATTTCAGGGGCGGTAAATTTAGCCGGGGGAGATAATTTTATGTGACGCAGATCTTTGGCTCAAGATAGGGAAGTCGTTGCGATGTAGGATCACGTAATTTCTCCTGATGTTCAAATATAATTACTGTGGGTATTATTATGTTTCTCACATGAGAATGTAATTAATGTGTCAATATCTAGTTTTATGTGTCGGTCTGCCGGTCGGTCTGCCTGCCTCTGTCTGTCTGTCTGTCTGTACTGTCTGTCTGTCTGTCTGTCTGTCATGTCTGTCTGTCTGTCTGTCTGTCTGTCTGTCTGTCTGTCATGTTTGTCTGTCTGTCTGTCTGTCTGTCTGTCTGTCTGTCAGTCTGTCTGTCTGTCTGTCTGTCTGTCTGTCTGTCTGTCATGTTTGTCTGTCTGTCTGTCTGTCTGTCTGTCATATCTGTCTGTCTGTCTGTCTGTCTGTCTGTCTGTCATGTTTGTCTGTCTGTCTGCTTGCCTGTGTGTATCTGTCTGTCTGTCTGTCTGTCTGTCTGTCATGTTTGTCTGTCTGCTTGCCTGTGTGTATCTGTCTGTCTGTCTGTCTGTCTGCTTGCCTGTGTGTATCTGTCTGTCTGTCTGTCTGTCTGTCTGTCATGTCTGTCTGTCTGCTTGCCTGTGTGTGTCTGTCTGTCATGTCTGTCTGTCTGCTTGCCTGTGTGTATCTGTCTGTCTGTCTGTCTGTCTGCTTGCCTGTGTGTATCTGTCTGTCTGTCTGCTTGCCTGTGTGTATCTGTCTGTCTGTCTGTCTGTCTGTCTGTCTGTCTGTCTGCTTGCCTGTGTGTATCTGTCTGTCTGTCTGTCTGTCTGTCATGTCTGTCTGTCTGCTTGCCTGTGTGTATCTGTCTGTCTGTCTGTCTGTCTGCTTGCATGTGTGTATCTGTCTGTCTGTCTGTCTGTCATGTCTGTCTGTCTGCTTGCCTGTGTGTATCTGTCTGTCTGTCTGTCTGTCATGTCTGTCTGTCTGCTTGCCTGTGTGTATCTGTCTGTCTGCCTGTCTGTCTGTCTGTCTGCTTGCCTGTGTGTATCTGTCTGTCTGTCTGTCTGTCATGTCTGTCTGTCTGCTTGCCTGTGTGTATCTGTCTGTCTGCGTATATTTCTGTCTGACTTTATATCTGGTTTTCGTAACACCTTCTTCTTCTTCTTCTTCTTCTTCTTCTTCTTCTTCTTCTTCTTCTTCTTCTTCTTCTTCTTCTTCTTCTTCTTCTTCTTCTTCTTCTTCGTCTTCTTCGTAGTCGTCGTCGTCGTCTTTGTAGTTGACGTCATCTTAACCGTCTTCACAACATTCAGATATGTTATATCTATTTCCACACACCCTGTTCTTCTTCTGTTTAAGTGTCATCTTGTTTATTCCCCGTGTGTGTATGTTTAGAGTAAGCTTTCCTCCCCCCCCCCCCTCTCTCTCTGTCTGTTTGTGTGTCTCTCTCTCTCTCTCTCTCTCTCTCTCTCTCTCTCTCTCTCTCTCTCTCTCTCTCTCTCTTCGTCAATTAAGTCAACACGGACAAAATACCTTCATTGTGTTGATTTCATAATGTTAACAATTTGCGTGTGCTAATGCATTTACATCCGTGGGTCTTTTTAAACCTTCATCTAATTGATAATATTATTTAATTTAGGTTAATATTTATCTGCTTACAAACTCTTTTCAACATATTTCTAATGCAAGTCTTAATAAGGTCAGTTATCTCCGTTACAATTAATTTCAAAACATAATCTCCCTTGCAGATCCAAGTAACGACCAATATTTCAGGTATAGGCAACATACATTTCCATGCTTCTAAACCAGAAAAAGAACTTGTTAAAAACGCGGAATCTTATGATGTTTACAAGTCCCTATGAATGATACTACCGGAATATCCATAAATCCGGACAATACCACCAGAGAATACACATCTGTACGTCAAAGAAATGGCGGTAATTAATATCTGCTGCACATCTCAGCCAGTTCTGCCTGTTCACATTCTTATTCTGTTTCCTCTTTCCGCCACGTTTATTGGCGCCGCCATTGTTGTCTTTCTTGCCTGCAAACTGATGTCGTCGTGGATGCCGCTGGTGCTGTTTTGAGTTGTTGAATATTGACTTCGAGAACACAGTGAAACATTACCTTTTCGAAACCTCATTTGATGTGTAAATTCACTGATAAAGGCAACAGTAGGCAGTGATCACTTTTGTTAAATAAAAACCAAAGATACTTATTTTGTCCCTGTGTAGTCGTGACTATGTTGTTATAGCTGAGTTGGAACCTGGAGTTAACATAATCGTTATCGTTAAAATAGCAATTGGGACAAGGTATGTCCACTAAACTGGCAGATACTAGTTAAAATAGCACAGGAGACAGGGTAAGTTATAGTGACAATTGAAACAGGGTTTATTATAGTGACAATAGGGACAGAGTATGTTATTGTCATTCTTGGGACGTGATAAGTTATTATTAACATTTGGGACAGGGTGAGTTAAAGTGAGACTTGGGAAAGAGTAAGTTATAGTTAATATTTGGGTTGTGGGAAGTTATAGTGACACTTAGTTGAGTCAAGAAGCGACATCAATGCACTCGGGGCATTCCCAAAAGCCCTCAGTCCTCGTCTTCAACAGCCAGCGTAGAATTCCTACACTAATGGTGCCTGTTGCAATCTGATTATATGTCCGTCTCGCTTAACATATGGGACAGGGTACGTAATAGTGACACTGGGTAAAGCGTAAGTTACAGTAACACTTAGAAATAGGTGAATTATAGTAACATACAGGGACAGTGTATGATAAACTAAGCTAAAGTAGTGATTGGAACAAGGACAATTAAACTAGTAATTCTATGAGACAGGCGGGTTTTAAAATGTTCATAGAAGGTCAATTATATGGGGAGGGCGAGTCAGAAAGGGGTGGGGGGGGGGGGGGGGGCCGAGGCAGAAAAGGGAGGGGGGGGGGTTAATTATTGTTGTCCCCACAAATTATTATTCTAAACTAATACTTGATGGGTTTCAGACAGACAGACAGACAGACCGACCGACAGGACAGGCAGGCAGGACAGACAGACAGACAGACAGACAGACAGACAGACAGACAGACAGACGGACGGACGGACGGGCGGGCGGGCGGGCGGGCGGGCAGGCAGGCAAGCAGGCAGGCAGGCAGGCAGGCAGGCAGGCAGAGAAATGTAGATATGTAAATACACATACCTAAAGACACACCAGCTGTCTGAGAAATAGACAGCCAGATTTACTGGTAGACAGAAAATGTACAAACGATCTCACATACAGACATAAAAACAACTAGGCAGATAGAAAGACATCTAGAGACATGTACATACAATCAGAAGGACAGTCAGGAAAACATATAGACTTACACACAGACAGACAAATAACTATTCAAACAGACAGACAGACAGACAGACAGACAGACAGATTGACAGGCATTCACACATGTGAATGAGTTCCTGAGCACGACCTAATGACCAGAAGAGAAAAATTGTGCTCAGCCCAGCATGAATTTTATCGGAAAGAAAATATAATAAAATAATTCATAAGAAATAACGAAGGATTTATTGTTATGTATTGAATGAAACGAGAGCAGAGAAAAACACCCCGAAGACTAATGTAAACTGCGTGATTTATATACATGATTTATTCGTCTGGGTTAGTAAAACGGGACAATACAACATTGAATGTATGAGGTTAATATCTGTTTTCTTGCTCGTTCGCGCTCGGGCTTACATTTTGATGGCTGCAATAAAAGGAGTAGTTAACTTCATGTTTGGGACACACCCTTATGGGAGGTTTTCAGAATCATAACTTCATCATAATGTCATGATAACTTCGTTTTAATCTCATCATAACTGCATCCTTACTTCATCGTCTCACAATAACTTCGTTCTATTGTCATTATAATGTAATCATAATGTAATCATAACTGTATCCCTACTTCATCGTGTCTATTGTCATTATAATGTAGTCATAAGGTAATCATAATTGTATCCTTATTTCATCATAATATCACCATAGCTTTATCCTAATGTCATCCTAACTTCATCATAAATGTATCCTTAATTTATCATACTATCACCATAGCCTAATCATAATGTCAATATAACTTCATCATAATATCACCATAACTTCATCATAATATCATCATAACTTCATCATAATGTCATCATATTTTTATTATAATATCATTATAACTTCATTATAATGTCATCATAAATTTATTATAATATCATCACAACTTCATCATAACTTCATCATTACTTCATCATGTCTTCACAAAATTACATCATCATTTTATACGTAGATCATCATAATATCAACATAATTTCTTCATACTATCACCAAAACTTTATCATAATGTCATCATGATGTCACCATTCATCATAACGTTATCATAACGTCATCATACTATTACAATAACGTCAGCATACTATCACCATAACTTCATCGTAATGTCTCCATAAATTCATCATAATATCACAATAACTTCATCCTAATATCACCATTCATCATAACGTCATCACAATGTCACTATTACTTCATCACAATGTCACCATTACTTCATCAAACTTTATCCTAACTTCATCCAAACGTCATCACGCCGTGCGATTGAGCCACTCCTCCCTACACCCCCACCCCACCCCACAACGTACTGATTATGCCGAGGTAACACAGAAGCTAGCTCAGAGCCGTGGTAACACAGGGTCTGACTCAGAGCCGAGATAAAGCAGGGGCTAGCTCAGAGACGAGGTAACGCGGGGGCTAGTTTAGAACCGAGGTAACGCGGGGGCTAGTTTAGAAAAGAGGTAACGCGGGGGCTAGTTTAGAACCGAGGTAACGCGGGGACTAGTTTAGAACCGAGGTAACGTTGGGGCTAGCTCAAAGCCAAGATAAAGCACGGGATAGCTCAGAGCCGAGGTAACACAGAGGCTAGCTCAGAGACTAGATAACCTAGGGGCTAGCTCGCTCGTCTCTCGGCCCCTATTCGAACCCTCATCGAAGTGAATTTGTTTTTTTTTTTTAAATTGATGTTGGCTCCCAGATCAGTCCAGTCTGGAACGGGTACCAGAACATCTCATTGGAAGTAAAAGCGGCCGGTGATGTTAAGACCACATCCTTCGTCGAGTACCGCTTGATCTAATAAAGTACTAAAGTCGAGAGGGTCGACTTCATTACACGGGGCTTTAAACCCAAGGGACTCGGTCTCTCTCAGCAGAACGGCAAGCCGATTGCCCAGAGCATCACACAGAGGACGAACTCCCTAGATTAAGCGACGCCCCCCAGGAAACTCTGATTCGTCTTCTTCTTCTTCTTCTTCTTCTTCTTCTTCTTCTTCTTCTTCTTCTTCTTCTTCTTCTTCTTCTTCTTCTTCTTCTTCTTCTTCTTCTTCTTCTTCTTTTCCTTCTACTGCTACTTCCACTACTACTACTACTACTACTACTACTACTACTACTACTACTACTACTACTACTACTACTACTACTACTACTACTACTACTACTACTACAACTACTACTACTACTACTAATACTACTACTACTAATACTACTACTACTACTAACAGTCCAAACCGTATCGTGTTGGTAGTCATGTCTGTCCACAGCCTTCTGTCTCGCCAGTTGCGAATCATTATTTCTGATACCAATGTCCCCCATCACTTGATATAAAACTGTCCAGTATTATTTCCTCTGCTGGTCTGCCGCTACCTCTCCTCCCCTCCAACCTCCCGCTACCTCTCCTCCCTCCAACCTCCCGCTACCTCTCCTCCCCTCCAACCTCCCGCTACCTCTCCTCCCTCCAACCTCCCGCTACCTCTCCTCCCCTCCAACCTCCCGCTGTGAGGGCATACTCCAGCGTTCCCCATTACATGCCCAAAGAATGTTTCCTTTTGATGCGTATAACCAGTTCTCTCCGTGAGTTAACTTCTTTCAAGACATCTCCATTAATATTACTGAGTCGTGTAGTTTTGATTTTGCAGTGTCCCCATGCCTTTATAATGCATAACTTGTATATTGTTGCTGTTCTCAGTTAGCCTCGAATGATGTGTGAATGAAATAATGTATGACAGAGAGTCATAGAAGGGCAGAATTCAATGTTTTTTTCCCCTATGTGAATGTAACATTCACAACTGATGAATGAAAGTTGAGTAATTAAATGGGCCGAATGTAAGACGGGCCTGCGTGCCCAATTTGTAACACTTTGAAAATAAAGTTTGTTTGTTTTGTTTATTTGTTTGTTCCTACCCATCCACCGTGCTCTCATCATTCTTCTATTAAACCACATCTTTGCAGTTTGGACATAATTCGATACTTGTCTGCTAATTGTCCATGATTCGCTTCCGTTTATCATGATTGGCTCTATATAGTTCTTAAGAAATCGTTTGCTTTCTACCTTTGTGATATATAATCTATTTGCTCTGCCATTGTAATGGTCAAGGATCTCTTTGTTCTACTGTTGTAATGGTACATTATCTCTTTGTTCTACTGTTGTAATGGTACATTATCTCTTTATTCTACTGTTGTAATGGTACATTATCTCTTTGTGCTACTGTTGTAAAGGTAAATGAACTTTTTATTCTACCCTTGTAATGATAAATGGCCCTATTCGCTCTACCTTTGCAATGAATAATGACCTATTTGCTGTAGACTTGTAAAGATAAATGGCCTATATGTGCTACCCTTGTAATGAATAATGACCTATTTGTTGCACCCGTGTAGTGTTAAATGACCTATTTGTGCTACCCTTGTATTGATGCATGACCTATTTGCGCTACCATTGTAATAATAGATTATCTGTTTGTCCTGCCAGGTTCCAGTCTGGAGCGCTTCCAGGCCACGCCATATAGCATCGTCCTTGGTGAGAATGACAAGAACCTTGAGAGAGTGACAGCTGAGAGATGCGCGCAAGCCTGCCTGGAGGAGACTGCGTTTGTCTGTCGCTCCTTCGACTACCAGGTGAGTCATAGATAATAATCGTGTCGTTTCTTCGACTACCAGGTTAAAGTTAGTGCATTTCCTTAACAGGACGTAACAGTCGACACCAGCATGTTTTTTGCTGTTTGCGATTTTCTAGTAAGATTACGTTCAGTAGTTTGCCAATGCTTTCTGAACGGCCGGCACTAATATCATTGTATGAAAATCAAGGCAGTGCGGTCTTGCCTCCAAATCTCAACAGGTGGGAGTAGTTATAAATGTAGGATTCGGTTCTCATTTGGTGGAGCCTCCACCACTTGACCTTGACCTCGGTTGATTTTCACTCCCCCTCGGTCATATAGTTGGGTAAGGGGTGGGGTAAGGGGTAGTATGTAGGGGTGATATTTAACTTATGTTTTAGGTTGTGTAGTAAAAAGGTGTGTACCACATAATCAACATGAAGCACCCTTTTGCAGTGGTCAACAAGAAAAATCATTCATAACACTAAAAAACCAAACAAGAGTTCGTTTTCATAACTTTTTATTTTTTCATCAAATTTTCAATAGTGTGTAGTCAACAAAATATTTTTCATTGACAAAGTACATTCATTTTTATTGGTCATGACAAACGTGACATTGAGTCTTTTATATAGACATTTCACACATATGACCACTTTAATAGAACATATAGACACCAAACAGTAGAAAACATATATACATAAGTACACTAGGACGTGTTATATGTCTAGGGGTGATGTAGTGACCTTGTCTTTGTGAACTTGACGTTTTATGTAGAAATAGGATAGCGAGTTTCTGTGTTGTGTGTATGTGTAGATAGACGTGTCTTGTGTTTTGAAACCTACATTTGTCCCTCCAGTCGCTGTCTGTGTGTCAAGTACATCTAAAAATGTTTGTCTGTCTAGGTGTGCGTTGTGGTGTTTGGTGAGGCCCTTTGTGCTTGTTTTATTGTAGTCTCCGAAACAATGGTATGTTTTACTACATAACGAGACCATTCCATCCCCTTCGTATTCTAACTTGAAAAGACCAGGGGTTCTCTTTTCATAGGCTTTGATAGTCTGGCAATCCTTACAGGTATCAGTACTAGGGGTAATTCTATGAACAGGGCAGGTTTCAGACGGGAACCATTGATTATAAACTCTGTCATACTCTTCTCGTAGGTATGGTCTAACTGCTTCCGCTAGGTTAGGTGTGCTAAGCACTAAGTAAAGAGAGTCAGTGTCCATTTCGCATAATTGGAAATCCTCCCTGTCTAAAAATTTATCTAAAAAGTCATAGTAGAAAGCCAACATTCTTAATTTGGCATACTGATAAACGAAAAAACCTATCTGAAGGGGGAGATCCCAGACTGTTGTCTTTTTCCCTTTTACTACTTCAAATATGTCTTCGGTCAGTGGTGTCATCTTCTTAAATAAGGGATTATTTATTAACTTGGTTGTGTCTTCACCCTTACAATAGGAAACATTGGTGTGCTTGGCCTTATTGGTTAGAGTTTTGCCGTAAGCGGCATTACCCAATAATTTCATGGTCTCAGCCTTAACGGTAGAGGTTGTATTACTGTCACCTTCTCTTCTGGCATCAGAAACCATATCACCAAATTCTTGGAAGCAGCTAACTGGCTTATATTCAATGATTTGGTACACATGGGTGACCTCTAGCCCATGTTCCAGATACCATTTTAATAATGGCGTGGCTAACATGATCTTTTCTCCGATATAGCTACCTATAAGTGTCCGTCTGGCACTTGACAGCAGTTTATGGGACTGGGCGTACTCACACATAAGGTTACCAATATCCTCTCTGCCCACTTCAATATTTTTGAATATTGGTGTCATCTCTGAGAATTGCGCTTTGTATTTGTCTGGCACGTGGATATCACACTCTATCAACCCAAACAAACTCTCAGCTCTTACAGCCTTTAGAATCCTTTCTTTGTTAATGGTCTTTTTATTATGCCATGGTTTGACATATGGGAATCTGCCCTTGACAAAACCCTTAACGTCACTATTGGTCTTTTTAAGGTTCCGCCAGTCACATTCCCACATTTCTACTACTTTAACTTTCACCTCGTTAACCAAGTAGTCGTGAATGTCACAGGTGTTGTCATATAGTTCTGTCAGAGGTATCTTATTTACTGGATTTATGTCAATACCACGAGTCAGGGGACAGTCTGGGTGACCATGGAATAGACATCCGTGAAACTGATACACGGTTGTATTCACCCTATCCCAACCATCTACTCTAATATGACGCGGGCCCAGCGCCATCTCTCGCCCATTGAATTGTGTCCTCAACTCTATATTCTCACTATGCTCTATCCACGCTAGCCACTCTCTGCACTGAACAGTGTAAAATCTACCCTTATGAGTCTTGAACTCATCTTCTGCCTTTCGAATGACAGGAAAACCCTTGGGCATCTTTTGCATTAGAGCCCACAGGTAGAGAGCGTTAGCGTCATACCCTTTCAAACTCTTAACAAGCTTACCCCCTCTGATGCGTGTCTGACCTATCTCATGGTACCTATGAAAGATTATGGATGGCCCTCCTACAATATTGTCTCTAAGTGTTTTGTGCAGGTCTTTCTCGTTCTCAGAACATAGTGAAAACAGTACGTTTTTGGGCAGAGTCCTAAAAAGATATTTTAAGGTTACTCCAGGGACGGAAATGGCATCCTTAAACATGTCTACACCTAAATCTTTGTAGAAGGAAACCTGTTTATCTAAGGCCTTAATAAAAGGCTGTACATCTTTGTTATTATACCACACTAGAAAGTCTTCTAATGTGGCCATCTTATTTTCTACCCACACTTTCTGACACTCTTTATACTCTGTCTCAGTAATATTACAATTTCTTAGTTTTGAAAAGAATGCCGCGTGTGAGGGTAACTGTGTTTCTTTTAGTTTTTCAAGGTTAGTTATAAACTCATAAGGGAAATTTCCCTTAGTTTCTTTAATTTTGTAAGCGGCTAGATACTTTGAGTAGTTGAAACCTGGCGCTAAATAGTTACTGATATCAAGAAACTTCAATTGATCTGTGGCAATACACATAAAATTATTGTTTCTCTTGACAACAAAATTGCACGACACGTCCTCTGATTTTATTAAATAAGAAAATAAGTATGGCTTGATGAGGTTCATATCGTACTTTCCAGAGTTGAACCCCAGGACCGGTAGCTCTTTCAAGTACGCATCGAACCTACCAATTAAAGTGCTCTCATTTATCGCCTCTAGTGCAGTGTACACATCTTCGAACTTAGTATGTAGTTCTGAATACGCCGCATCAGCGATTCGGGTCAAATGATCAAGCATCCTATTCACCAGATCTTGGGGATCACCCGCTGTGATGAAGCAGACCGGGGCCTCGAACCCAGGTACGTTGGAGGCGACTGAGCACGACATGGGAACATGTTTTGCTAAAAATGTTGTTGAATTACTAGCACTAGGAAGGTTTGAAGCCTCAAAGAAGCATTCAAAATCGTATGTAGCCCTGTAAGGGTAAACATACTTAGGATCGACTGGGATGCCTTGGTCAGCAATTAGTTCCCAGACGGTTTCAGGTGGACTGTAAACCCCTCCTTTAAAATGCTCTATAGTTTTACCTCCGTTGCAACTGTTTTCATGACGTTCCATTTCCCAATAAGTCTTCCACAACTTCCCACATTTTGGGCAGCTAAAAGCGTGAGCTGCTTTGTCAATATCTTCAATATGCATGAAATGGTCTTTAAAAAACAAAAGTCTTAACGTTTCATCGTATGTCCCACTACCTCTAAGCTTTGGGACCAGTGAATGGTTATCATCGTACTCAAAGATGTCTACATTGAGAGCAAAGCATTCTTCTAAATTGGGGACATCAAGAAGTTTAATACCTGGAAAATTAGTAAGGGACTCTATGTGCTGATACTCTTTCCACTTATTAGCATACTCTTTCGTACGTTTCCTAAGATTCCTAACATCTGATCCTTTGTGTACGGCTAGTGCTCTAAAAAAACAAAGATTATCAGTGTATGGCTTGTTGTGTGAGTCGTGTTGTAATATATTGATGGCTTGGTTGTGGGTAATGTATTCGGGAATATCAGTCAGGCAGCAACCAATAGGAAAATCAGGAATGTGAAAAAGGTAAAACGACGTAGCAGCTACTGTCTCTACACTGTATTTGGTGTCTGGTCGTTGCTGCATAGCATATGTAAGGATATCATGTTGATGAACTGTCTTGATGAAGTCGTCAAAGTCATGTCTGTTATTAATTAACGCTGGAAATTCTAAAACGGCAGCATTGTTAGATGAAGCGTGATAGAATCTAAGGTCCTGTGTTTCTCTATGTCTCAGAATTAAATGGTGGGAATAATTGATCTTGAATCGGCTTGTCTGAGTATTAAAGACCTTGTATAGGGTATCTGTCCAATCGATAGGGTGCTGTGTCTGTGGGCTAATGTAGTATGTGTAGACTGACATGTGTTTACCACACTTGTGATGTGTCCTAATACTATCCCAGTTTTCCCTATATGTGGGTTGGATTTCATCAGGGAGGTTGTCTGGTGTTTCAACTTGTCCAAGTTTCTGTTTTTTAGGTGTATGTGTGTCTGTGGGAGCTTTCCTTTTACGTGCTGTGCTGTTTGATGCAGTAGTATTTGGTGCTGTGGTGTCCATTGACGGTGTAGTGTCCATTGATGATGTCTGGTGATGCTTTTTAATGTGTCGATTTAGGGCATCTTTTCGTTTGTATGAATTATAACATATGTGACACTTGTGAGTTGTGGTGTTGTGTATGTTGTTAATGTGACGTGTGAGATTGCGCTGTTCAGTGAAAACTTTGTCACAGGTAGGACACAGAAAGACATTCTGAGTAGTGGCCATAGTGATAGACAGAACTGTGGTGTTGAGTCAAGATTCCGGTGATAAGCTCTTGTGTATCCAAATTTTTCCAAATTACAGATCTTGGTAGTAGACAGTGTTATTCAGCAAAATAGACTTTTAACTTCCGGTATTGGCTTGGTAATATGAGTCAATAGTTTCCGGTTGTTGATAAGGTGATATTAAGATCTTGTGTAGTTGGTAGCTTTTCCAGTTAGTATAGTCAATATTTTTTCCTGTGTTGGCTTTGATGATAGTAAGACGTTGTGTGGATCCAATAGATAACGGCTTGATAGTGAAAATTAGTATGTAGGTTCCTATCGTTCCACACCTGTATAAATCTCGAGTAAGCACTGGGCAGCAAACAGCTGTGGAGAATAACAAAAAATCCGTTTTATATTTTTCGCCACCATATGACATATCTACAGAAAATATTTTATAAGACATACCAAAAGGAAGATATAGCAACTGAGGTTATGCCGTCACATAACACTTAGTATTATATTTTCGTTTTCTCTGTTTTCTTCACATCCAGTCCTTATGTAGGAGATGGTGAAGACAAACAATGACCTTTTTTTAATTTTTTTTTTTAAATATTTTTTTATTTTTATTTTATTTATTTATTTATTTTTTATTTATTTTTATTTTTTTTGTAATTCTATTCTCTGTGTTATTTTATATTGGATGACACAACTGTGGTATACTAATGAACATTGCTGAATATGACCACCAAGGAACACTATATATGGTTGAAAATATTTAGTGATGTGTAATATGAAAAACGTTGAAGGTATACCAGTGGTAGACAGTTCCCTTCCTTTCCTTGTACGTAATAGCCTCGAGATTGTACTTCCTTGTATGTAATGGCTTCGATCTGTCAGCAACTTTTCAACCTGGTGAAAGGAAAAATACTATAGATATAACAAAGTAAAATAAGATAGGGATTCTTGAAACAACTAATGGAAACAAAGATAATCCTGTCTAATATGAAGAAAATCACAGAAAATTCAGAATATTATATAAAAGGTCAAAGAAACTCTCAGTGCTTAGAAATTAAAACAAACAACGCAACAGTAAAATACGAAACTAATAGCAAAAGAATTCAACCACTTACTAATCAAAGATCAGCAGAAGGCTACCTAAAGACAACAGATGGATAAAATAATAGAATAGCTTTTCCACATATGATCAGAATATTGAAAAAACCTTTATGAAGTTAACAGAGAAGAATATAATATGGAAGGGCCACCGTTTTGAATGTGGAGGCTCTAACCATATGAAAGCTACCAAAAGCCCGGTTCAGACAGCATCATAGCATAAATGCTTAATACTTTAGAACTGATGATCTACAAACGGCTGGAAAAGACCTTAGACATGTAAAAACATATAATGAAAACTACAAGCTACCATAAAAATTGATAATGAAGTAGACCAATTTCAGCCTATTGAGAGAGGTGTGAGATGGGTATGTGTAATGTCGGCTTGTACAATGAAACTGTTTCCAGAAATATAGAAGACATGAAGGAAACAATAACAGCTATGCAGATGACACAGTCTGATTACAGACAATGAAGAGGACCTGCAACATTTAGTAGACCCACGCAGTCAATAACTAGGGGTGGAACTGAATAGTAAGAAGACACAGATTATAACCCTTACTGGAAAATAAGTACCTTACACAATGTAACAATTGAATTTAATATCTGTTGAAGCAAAACATCCTTCTTCGTTGAATGCGAAAATGAGAAAAAGACTTGGTCTTCGTTTCGTCACTGGTTTTGATACTGTCTGCGTGAGAGAGGTGTATAGCTGAAATGAACAACATCAATCAACCAATCAGAGAACAGATAACATCAAATCACAAAGGGTATATCCCTGTAGTGGTCTGAGGGACATTTTGAATCAACCAATCAGAACACAGATAACACCAAATCACAAAGGGTGTAGTGGTCTGAGGGACATTTTGAATCAACCAATCAGAGAACAGATAACATCAAATCACAAAGGGTATATCCCCTGTAGTGGTCTGCGGGACATTTTGAATCAACCAATCAGAGAACAGATAACATCAAAATCACATAGGTCATATCTCCTGTAGTGGTCTGAGGGACATTTTGAATTAACAGAAAACAGATAAGAAATTAACACAAATGTTCTTTCCGAGATGTAGGTCATGTGACCGGAAGCCCACTTTGGTAGTTTGTGTCCACGTCTTCCAGATGTATGTTTCCAACCCGAAGCACCTTTGACCTGGTGTAACCCACTTTAATTATGACCAAGACTGTTACACAGACCGATGAAGAGTCATACATCTCTAACACATCGTCAATGATATGATTATATTTAACCCATATAGACATCACTAACCACCATTAAAATACACCATTGGTTACAATAGTTATATATCGAAAAAGTCCCAAGTCGGCTTCTGATGTATCAACTTCTAACACGTGGCACTATTTCACTTTATAAAGAAAACTATTTTAGTAAAGTTTGTTTTAAATGAAACCAAGTCATCTATGCTGAAATTTGAAAATTAATTGTCTTGTTGCGAAAAGTGTATATAAGAAAATATTCCTGGTTGATCCTGAAATCTAAATGTGTACACACATACCTTACTACTCAGTAGCATGTCCTTTGCAGAATCTCATTCCCATAAAAACCCATCAAAAAAACAAAAAAAAAAATCTTGATCACAAACAAGATGGCCATTACAACCAACTGGAGATCATCTTCTTTAGGCCTTCCAAGACATACACCTCTCCATTATTGCTCGCTCCAAACTTTCATGACGTTTCAAGTGACCAAATATACCAATTTTCTTTGCTTGTCTTTAAAAAAAAACCATCTTCAATATTCTTGAAGTGTGTATGAGTTTGTTCTTTTGACCCAAGATATTCTTAGAACCCATCTATTACATTTATATTCAAGTGCCTTTATGACGTGTTTAGTGTCTCACAGGCGTAAGTTGAATACTCTTAAAAACATAATTTTCTGTAGTTCTATCTGTCCCACTCTATTAAGTTGTCTTTGAAGAGCAATTGATAATCGATTAATTTTCTTTCATTGTGTCACTGTTGGTAATCAATATATTCGAAAGTTTCCACCACCTGGTTGTTATGGGTTTCTTGGCTTTGCCGAAAGCACATTACTTTCCTTCTGGACAGTGACTACTTTAATCTGTGACCATACTGAGGATCTATCGGTCCAGACCAACAACAATATGTTGTTACACTTCATCCACATGCTTCCAGGGCTTCACATAACCATGATTCGGGTACGCCACCCAAAAGTGCTCCATAGAAGAAAGAAGGATACCCTGTAATCGGGACTACCATACACAAGTAAATTTTAGGCCAATCTCTCAGAATATCACACACAATCAGTCATACACACTCTCATTGTGAGTTCTTTATAGGCTGTCTGATCGTTGGGCTAACATTAGAGGTCTTAGAGTGACCAACAACAACAACAACAACAACAACAATACACATATAGGCGGACACGCAGTCATAGCTATCAGTATAACCACATAGAGAAACAGAAACCCAACGACAAATAACCAGATTACACACAGACAGACAGCCAGACATATAGATAGACTCACAGACAGATAGACGGACACTCAGTCATAGACACCAGTATATCCATATAGAGAAACCCACCGACAAATAACCAGATACAGACAACCAGACATATAAAAAGACAGCCAGACATATAGATAGACACACAGACAGATAGATGGACACTCAGTCATAGACACCAGTATAGCCATATTGAGAAACCCACCGACAAATAACCAGATACAGACAACCAGACATACAGACAGATAAAAAGACAGAAAGACATATAGATAGACACACAGACAGATAGATGGACACTCAGTCATAGACACCAGTATAGCCATATTGAGAAACCCACCGACAAATAACCAGATACAGACAACCAGACATACAGACAGATAAAAAGACAGAAAGACATATAGATAGACACACAGACAGCTAGATGGACACGCAGTCATAGACACCAGTATATCCATATAGAGACACCCACCGACAAATAACCAGATACAGACAGTCAGACATACAGACAGACACGTTTTTAGTCATACGCGCAAACACTGATACAAACCATTAACAGATAAATGAAACAACAAACACACGGCCCGAAGTGTCCCCATCACATTACCTTCTTACTTTTCAATCTTTGTGCTCAGAATATGGTGAATTTTAGCTTTATTCTGATGACATCATTTTGATTATCATGTGGCTACACATCTATTCATCCATCATGTCACTAAGCGGTCATGTTCTACCATTTCACTCGATCACTAGAGTCGTGGATCTGGTCTCGACCATACCCCAGTGACCAACCCATCCAGGTATTTACTTCTCGGTCTGTTCCTCTCGATCTTGCCAGTTGTTACCATGTTTATTTCTCATAAAATACCCAACAAATTTTTTCTATGTCCAATTTCTATAATCTATTTACGCTTTTCATTTTGTTTCTTGTAGATTATTTTCTGCCCGTGGTATCTTTTCTCCACCTTTCCATCAGATGTTTTTCAGCCTGGTCCCCACATCGATACAAAAGTATGAAGCACTTCAACCCTTTCTTTTTCTAATTGCTATCTTTTTGGTCAGTTTCGTCTTGCTAAAGGCTACATTCGCCGTGGCGATTCTTGTAATCTCTTCAAACCATTGCCCATCAGAACTGTTCCGAGATAATTGTACTTGTTTTCCTATTTACTTGTGGTGTTTTCCTAATAATCTGTGTCTTTTTAATGCTAATCCTAGTTGTTCACGTCTATTAATTGTTGCAGGTTCTGTTCCTTGTCTACAATCAAGACTGCCTATCTATTGATGTCCCGCAATAATCTTTTCATATAATTCTGGTGTACAAGGGGAAAAACATTACACACCCCTTTTAGTTGGCTGATATTTACCTATTTCATTATCAATCCACATGACAGATCCAATATGTTTTTTCTTCCCCACCAATTTGTAGCTTTTCAAATATATCTAATGTGCCGTACACAGCCTTATCAACGTGATAACATTCACATGTGTGTTAAAAGCCTTGTGTAGATGACGTTTGTGCTACATTCCTTTGAAATAACGAAACACCAGCAGCGAAAATAACGCAAGTGAAAACAGACCTTGGCCCGTGAGCCCGCCTTTTCCTCCTGCTCGCGTCGGCTCGTGCCTTGGGGAATTTATATGAGAAACCAGACAGGTCACGAATACTAATCGGAAGATATAAAGATACAGTTTTGGGGGATAGATAATGCAACAGATCTATAATTGTTGGACATTGTAGTAATATAGACTGCTCTATCAAGAAAATATTAATAATGGTATCAAAAGAAAGTAAATGTTTTACAGGACATCGCTGTCAACAGCTTTCAGCTGATTTCTAGACAAGATTACGATCAGTAGTTTGCCATTGAGCGACCGGCTCACGTCATAAGTATGAACCAGTGCTGATTCTCACAGTGAGCACGTTACTTACGAAGAAAAAGTGTAACCGGGGATACCAACAGTGGTGACACCAAATGTGACAGAAACATTCTTAACCAAGTGGATAAATTACCGGGGTAATTATCAGATGGATGATGTACAAGAGATTAATGTACAGGACAAACAAAATTTTAGAAAATGAAAAAGTAAGAGAGTGGTAAATAGTTTTGGTGTGTGGGAGTGAATGTTGTAACAAAAAAATTAGAAGCAGCTGGTTTGTAAGGTGAATTTCCTGTGTAACAACTAGAAAATAACCAACTTTCTTCGATCATGTAAGAGACGCATGAACATCGTGGCAAGTGTTATCTCAGTAACATACCAATTAGAAATTATGGTAGTTTTATGTCAACAAAGTCGCTTTCAGAACACCAAAGACAGCGTCATGAAGGCCTACAACATTTGATGATGATAGTGTCAGCCAAGTTGATTTCAGAACACCAAAGACAGCTATGTGTTGTGTGGTGCGAAAGAAATAAAGAAGTGTGACTTTTGTACAGAGCGAAACGAAAAAAAATATAACCATTCGTTCACTCAGAACATGGCGAAATTTAGATTTATTCTGATGATATCAAAATTAAATCTAATTATCGTGTTAGTAAAACACTTACAAGGCGAGCCTCAGTGTTCGTCTGGGCTGGCGAATAACCACACCGCAGTGTTACCCGTGTTTTGTTAACAAGCGCGGTCATCCGAGAAAGCTTGCCAACACGTAGCTCCGGACAAAATTCGCAACGGAACGAAATTAGCCACAAATGTGCAACCTGTTGAGGTTATAATATCAATATCTCTTGATATATTTCGTAAAACACCATCAAAATTGTTTTTTTGAAATAAACGACATCATAATCTTTCATTTGATTATAAGTTTTATTACTTTGACCTATCAAAAAGTTATTTTATTACACATTTAAGGCGTCATACGACGCGTGCCTGTTCCGAGTTTGCATACATAAATAATTTTTTTAAATATATAAGAATGGTTTATTATGCTATATTGCTTTTTAAAATACTTAAAACTTGGTATTATTAAATATTACACGGTTCCTTTTTCTGATATTTGAATAATTTTGTCTAAATCTGACTTTTTCGGAAGCGGGCATAGCACAGTTGTACGAATAAATTATGTTACTTTTTATACAACTGAAAACCATACTTTATTGGTGCTTAAACATAAGTGAGGGAGTAATTTTTTTGTCTAATATGTTTATAAATGTCTGTTCTGGAAATATGTTTTGTCTATCGCTGTAATTCTTATTTTTATCATCTCCGACAGTCACACTTGCAAGGTTGCTGTTGTATCTTTGCTTTGTAAGACCAGTGTTACCAGAAGTAATAGCTTAGTTGATAGCGCACTTGGCTTGTGTTCGGGTGGCAGTGGTTCGATCCTCAAAGTGTAATATTTTTTTTTTTTTTTTTATATATTCGTTCGCACGCTTTAAACCGCTGTTCATCAATATACCATTGTCTACTATTTTTCTTTTTGGTATCTCTTTCGCTTACGCCCACAGATAAGAAGATAGACACTTTGTAACGCCGAAAAAAAGAATACATTATGTTTCATGTCGGTAACCGCTCTGGGTCTATCATTATCATGTGTCGCTTCTTCTTTCGTTCGCTTGAAATGTGTCTATGATTGTGATATTGTCTCTTGTATAAATTTAACGTTGTTTGTCGATAAGACTTCTGACTCAAGTTTGTAACGAAAAGACATAACACTACCAGCTTAGTTATTAATTTTAAATAAATTAGATTTTTTTGTGTAGGGCAGTAATTCTTCAGTCATCGTGTGCCATGTCGGTGGGCGTGACCAAACGTGGTACATTTTACCCTGTTGATAAGTTTAATAAAACAGAGTACAACAGACAAATCTGTCAATAATTGAGTTGATTAAATCGTTTCTTACGGGAACCCACACAACTTCCTTGGGGTTGAGTGAAAACCAGATAATTGAGGTTGTAAAAAGTGATACATTTTTCGGGTTGGTGGAGTGTGATATAGAGACCCCGACTGCTTTTACAAGAGTCCTTTGTCGAAATGCCCCCTATTTTTTAAGAACACAGAAGTGTCGAGGGACGATATTGGCGTATTTATGAAGTATTTATGAGTACCTCACGACGGACATTGATTGGTAGTTATTTCGGGAAGAAAATATTATTAGCCACCCCTCTTTTAAAGTGGTATCTAGCCCATGGGTTGGTGGTTACACCAGACAATAGAGTATCGACCGGTTAGTTGTTTTAAACAATTTGGGGAAACAGTCTATAATGCCCGTCGCCAAGGGGATAAAAATCCAGCTGAGAGTATTACGGCAGAAACAATGAAATTGTTAGGTAATGCCGCTATATGTTTTCTACTGTTTGGTGTCTATATGTTCTATTAAAGTGGTCATATGTGTGAAATGTCTATATAAAAGACTCAATGTCACGTTTGTCATGACCAATAAAAAATGAATGTACTTTGTCAATGAAAAATATTTTGTTGACTACACACTATTGAAAATTTGATGAAAAAATAAAAAGTTATGAAAACGAACTCTTGTTTGGTTTTTTAGTGTTATGAATGATTTTTCTTGTTGACCACTGCAAAAGGGTGCTTCATGTTGATTATGTGGTACACACCTTTTTACTACACAACCTAAAACATAAGTTAAATATCACCCCTACATACTACCCCTTACCCCACCCCTTACCCACCCCTTACCCAACTATATGACCGAGGGGGAGTGAAAATCAACCGAGGTCAAGGTCAAGTGGTGGAGGCTCCACCAAATGAGAACCGAATCCTACATTTATAACTACTGGTGGGTTTCGAACCCGATATGCGGGATTACGAATTGCGTCGCTAAATCCTTCGCCACAGAGCCTGCGACTACCAGGTAGGTTATAGAAAATAATCGATTGCTTGGTGGTTCAACTGAAAGTGTTTGACTGATTGGTCTCTTCTTGTTTTTGTTGCAGCTGTTTTGTGTTTTAACGAAATATAGCAACGCCTGGGATCTCGTGTTTACGCCCATTGTCATCGAGTTACCTATACATGTACTCGTCACCAGTTGCTTTGTTCTGTCTATTAATTTATAATGCTTCTTACGATTTCGAGAGGCGTTAGCGAAGTTGACAGGCAGCTGCGCTAATAATGGCATAGGCAGGGCCGGACAAGAGCCAGACACTATGTGGCAAATTGTAATGACCTTTCAGTCCTAACAACCAATATTGTTGGAGCCAGTAAACGACTGCTAGTTGAATGTGTGTCCAGATCAGTCGGCTCTCTGGTGGATGATTTAGTCAATACTGCTTCAACCGCCTTTATTTCTCATGGCAATTTCTGGTACCTATTTAAGCCTGGTTGGATCAGAGTTCCGCAGATGAGTTCCGAACGTGGTTTGAGAAATTAAATTGCGTTTGTAACCCCTTTGCCATAGCTCCGCAAGAACTAGTAAAGACAGCAGAAATAGATCTCACTATATGATGCGATAATAATAATCATCATCGTCCAGTGCCGAGCCGGCTGGCGTAGGCGATCATTCCTCTCCACAAATTACAATCACCAACGTCATGGATCAATTCGTGTTGACTCTCTTCCGTGTCATGATACAAGACTGGCAATAATCTTCTCATGTTGTCTTTCTCTATCTCTCTTTCCTCAAATCTTTTCGGTTGTCACAACATGTTCCAGTTTTTGTCTTCTCATGACGTGGCCAAAAACAACGATGACTGCCTCTTTCTGATGTTTGTGAAAAGTTTCCTTTGTTTCCCTTAAAAAGGCCTCATTGCTCTATTTAACTGTCCAATTAATTTTCAGCATTCTTTTATAAAACCACGTCTCCAAGGCTTCCATTGATTTTTTCGCCTGTTTACTAATTGTCCAGGACTTGCAGCCGTATTTTAATACTGCAAAACTCTTTTTTCTAACTTTCAAGGATAGTGAATTATGCAGATTTATGCGATGATATGGGAGATTATGTTTACTGAAGGGGAAGTAACAGAGTAACAAAGCATCTCATGAGATATATTTAAATGCAGTTGTTCATTCACCCATTTATTCGTTCATTAATTCATTCACTAACTCAAGAATAGATCCACTCATTCTTTGGCATAGCTTAAAGTAGACAAGAACACACCAAATAAACTGCTACCGATGCTAAATTTTAAATTTTTACACCTACCCAAAATAGAATATTTACATCAAACTTGATTCTGGTATACTCACCGATGACACAGTATCAGTGTACCGTGCCTTCAGCTTCAAATTATATCGTTTTTTGGCCTTTTGGCTAAGATCACAGTGTAGTATTGCCCTCTCAGTACTGCACTTGGTCCTGCCAGGGTCTGAGATGATCATCAAACTTCACAACTCCTCAAGGTAGATGTGGGTCTTGGTGGACCACTGTGGACAAAGGCTCATATTGGGACTAAAGGACCCACAATTAAAAACAGGGAGACGTGGGGGTCTCAGAGTGTCGCTCTATCCTATGGGGGAACTGCTAGCCCTTATAAAGAAAGTTTTGTGGCAGTGAAAAATAACCATGACGCCCCCCCCCCCCTCCCCCCTCCCCCCTCCCGTGTGCGATCTTTAGGGGCAACCCGGGGTACTTATAATGTTAAGTAAGTAAAGGATGATATTCAGAGGCAGACCAAGTGAATTCCTGCTGGATGGATTGAGACGGTGGCATGGAGGAATATCATCAGCAGAGTTGATCCAGAAAACCAATGACCGAGATCAGTTGAGAATCATGAACGCCTACGCCAGCTGACATGACACTTGATGGTGCTGAAGTAATGGACTCCTCATCACGCCATGAGGGTATATGGTGCCGGCCCCACAATGTTTCACCCATCCATAGTCGGTGGGTGTGTGGTCAGTACCGCATCAGCTGCCTTTACTTCTCAGAAGATTATGGCACCATTTTTAGGCTGGGTCGACCTGGAAGTCGGTTGGGATCTGAACAGATGACCATCAGGCCTGCAAGCAAGCGTGCTAGCCATTGGACTACATCGGGTCCCACGCATTCGAGGATCGGTGTTTACTAAAGTAATTCATGCCGCATTAGTCAACAATGTATCTCTCAGTTACACAGTGAACAACTGGGGGTTAGAACTGGATATTAAGAAGACACAGATTATGGTTGTCATTGGGAGGAAGGAAATACCACAATGTGATATACGAATAAATGGGCATTTTCTTAAGCAAGTGAATCGATATAATTATCTCGGAACAGTCATAACATCTTCTTCTTCTTCTTCGTTCATCCGGAGTTTTTTTTCAGACGTGATTGCGTTGTGCCTGTTTACAGCAGAGCTGTGTTCTTGCGCCGTTAGGCCGACACATCCGACTTCTGCAGGCATTTGTTGACCGGGTTAACCTTCCCGGGGTCATAACATCTGATGGTGAGATGCCTTGAAGAGATGAGAACAAGAATTGACATAGCGAAGGTAGCCTTTTGTAAGAAGAAAAACATACTGAGCAGTCAAGCTGAAAAACAGCTGATGCTTGTGGAAATGTGGTTTCTGAGGAAAATACGAAGTATACCATGAACAGACAGAGAAACCAATGAACAAGTCCTTCTAGAAACAAATGAAGATCGTAAACTGATTAGTCATTAGACGTAGACAGACACAATTTTTCTGGGTATGTTACGAGAAGAAATGACTTGGAGAATTTGGTGGCAAGATAGGGGGGAACAGACCAAGGGGAAGACCAAGAAGTAAATACATGGATGGCTTGGCCACATGGCATGGTCGAGACAGAAACATGGAGCTGATCCATGTGAGATGGCAAAACATGACCACCCACGCTTATCGGCATGGCACATGGATGGATGGATGGATGGTAATCTCAACATTCTGATATCATATAAACAGTATCTCAATTGCACCATCAAAGTGCGTGGAGCCAGTCTGAAACAATGTAATTATTTGGTGCTGGGTTGTGGCGAAGACTGGCTGGTGTGCTGGGAAACGAACAAGCGGACAGATTGGCTGGGTCTGCACCACTCCAAGGGGTTTTGGTACATAACGCAGATGTGGTCTGAGCCACCTGGTATTTTTTGTACTGTGTGGAATAAGAGGTGGATCATCACGGCTTGGAGAGAATGGTGCTGCAGGGAGTGACCAGAGGATCTGACCGACACTCACGACTCCGAGGAATCACTAGACGGACAATAATCAGACTGCTACTGGCGTCATTAGTATTGGGACTCTTCACGGGCTGTTGAATATATGGATGGAACAAGTACTGGAATGTCCAAAGTGCAATTATGTAAGTTATTTACTCAGCTCAGCTCAATTATTAGAGTACTTTAATAACTGCCGATGAAAGATGCATTAAGGAAGTTAAATGTAGTATGCTCAATTAAAGGCAGCATTTAAAAGATGAATATTTTCTGCAGTTTATCTTTGTCAATCAAGATTAGTAAAAGAGTTCTTAAGGGTTATATTGCGCCAATCTTGATGTAAGGATGAGAATTATGGACAATTAACAGAGACGGCAGGAATTATGTGCCATCTGCAGATATGTGGTGTTAATAACGAAAAATCACTTTGGCCAGATAGAAATAAATATATCTTGAAAGAATTTAACTCACAAAGGAAACTGGCTACTAGAACTAAGAAATTGAAAGCTGTAGTATGTCGTCACAACGGGAAGGTTAGAGAGAAAGATAGGCAGGGAGACCAAGAGAGATGATGTTGGACAGTTTAATATCATGGAATGGAGGGTCATCAGCGTCAGAAATGGTTGGCTGCAGAAGAGACAGAAGGCTGTGGACAGACACGATCACCAAAGCCACTCGGCAAGGAAAATAATAAAATTATGATGTGCATGAACAACTACTGAATTAACACTGTTTTGTAAATCACAAAAAGCCAGTAAATGTTGTGGTTGATTGCCACGTTGTGTAAAGAACATGCAGCTAACTTTTCTATGTGTGTGAACATGAGAATTCGAGTTATCTGGGCGTCAGTTGGGAAAGTTGAACGTTGAAGATTGATCACCGAAGCTTGGTCTGTGGAATATTGGGCCATTTCTTCAGGAGCTCTGAGTTCGGTCATCAATATGAAAAACTGGAGCTGTCAGAGCGATTGCTGGCTCGCAGTGTCTGCCGGATCGGAAAGCAAGAAGGAAACAGATAGAGAAAAATGTGATGCACTTTTAGCGTCAGTCAGGTTGATAGTTCATAGATTGAGTGATAACTTATATAGTTCTGTATTGGATTGCTTAGCTAGTCATCTATCTTTTTGTCTGTCTGTCTGTCTGTCTGTCCGTCTAACTGTCTGTTCGTCTGCCCCCTCCCGTCCGTCCGTCCGTCCGACTGTCTGTCTGTCTGTCTGTCCTTTTTCTTTCTTTCTTTCTTTCTTTCTTTCTTTCTTTCTTTCTTTCTTTCTTTCTTTCTTTCTTTCTTTCTTTCTTTCTTTCTTTCTTTCTTTCTTCCGCCCGTCGTCTGTCTGTCCGCCCACCCACCAGTCTATCTGTCTCACTGTTTTTCAGTGTGTCTGTCTGTGTGCCTGTTTGTCTGTCTTTCTGTGTCTATGTGTGGCAGCCCCCACGTCTGTCCACCCACCCACACGACTGGCTATTTTTTTTCTCTGTGTCTTGCTGTGCCTGTCTGTCTGTCTCTCTAGTAAATAGAAAATTGTAAACTTGGTATCAACTTGTAAATTAAAATTAGGAATATCAAAAATAAGATATACAAACACCTGGATTTTTTGACCAAAATACTGTCATTAAGGATCATGTGCACAGACCTTATCTTAAATTTGTCATTATTTAAGACAACATTGTCGCCAGGAACGTATCGCCATGGCACATGATGATGATCACGATGATGATACAAGTAGTTCCAAGTTCTCAAAATTAATTCACCTCTACGACGGCACGAAATCCACCTCAAGGCAGCTTGCGTCAGACCCAGACATCTCTACCGCCCATCTAATCCGCTGGTTAGTCGGGTTTCCCTGTAGCACACACACACACCACTGGACCGACAGGCGAACGAACGTACTGCCTGACCGAGCATTCGTATTTTGTCTTTTCTTTCCTAAGAATTGTTAGAATTATATTGAAGCTGAGGAGATGTGATTTTATAGGATACTTATGCGAATCCCGTGGACGGATGGAAGGAGTAATGAAGACATCTCGAAAGAGAATTAGTTAATCACGTCAGAAGTATACAATCCACATTTTTTAGCGTATCATGAGAACAGAACAACTCGAGTTTGTCGTCACAACGGTCAAGCTGGAGAGGGGGCGAGCAAGGGGAGATCACGAGAGAAGATGATGGACAGACTGACGTCATGGCATGGAGGAAAGCAGGTATCAGAAATGATTAACAGCCAAGAGACAGAAGGATGCGGACAGACACGATCGTCAACGACACTTGAAAATACTGACTCATTTATTGTGTCCATTAGAGAGTTTAGAAGTCGACATGGTCGGAAGGATAAATGGCTCGTTCTTACATTTCCGTTGCGCTGATGGCGTGATAAGCAGTTCAACCCCAACATCGGCATTAAGTTGGATTTAATCGTTGAAAGCAATAGCTAACTAGTGAACGTAAAATTGCATAGAAACTCAAGTTGGGTTGGTCTTGACATCCTGCACAGGACATGCAACATGTTTTTTTTTCATACGAGAGCATAGATTGCATCCTCCACGACCCTCATGACATGCTCCACTACCCTCATGACATCCTCCACGACCCTCATGACATCCTCCACGAGCCATACAACATCCTCTACGACCCTCATGACATTCTCCACGACCCTCATGACATCCCCCACGAGCCATATGACATCATCAACGACCCTCATGACATCCTCCACGACCCTCATGACATCCTCCACGACCCTCATGACATCCTCCACGACCCTCATGACATCCTCAACGACTCTCATGACATCCTCCACGACTCTCATGACATCCTCAACGACTCTCATGGCATCATCAACGACCCTCATGACATCCTCCACGACTCTCATGACATCCTCCACGACTCTCATGACATCCTCCACGACCCTCATGACATCCTTAACGACTCTCATGACATCCTCCACGACCCTCATGACATCCTCCACGACCCTCATGACATCATCCACGAGCCATACTACACCATCACCGACCCTCAAGACATCCTCCTCGACCCTCATGACATCCTCCATAATCCTCATGACATGCTCCACGACCCTCATGACATCCTCCGCGACCCCCATGATATCCTCCACGAGCCATACGACATCATCACCGACCCTCACGACATCCTCCACGACCCTCATGACATCCTCCACGACCCTCATGACATCCTCCATAACCCTCATGACATCCTCCACGACCCTCATGACATCCTCCACGACCCTCATGACATCCTCCACGACCCTCATGATATCCTCCACGACTCTCATGACATCCCCCACGAGCCATATGACATCATCAACGACCCTCATGACATCATGAACGACCCTCATGATATCCTCCATGACCCTCATGACATCCTCTACGACCCTCATGACATCTTCCACGACCCTTATGACATCCTCCAGGACACTCATGACATCCTCCACGACCCTCATGACATCCTCTACGACCCTCATGACATCCTCTACGACGTTCGTGACACTCTCCAAGACCCTCATGACATCTTCCACTATCCTCGTGACATCCTCCTCGATCCTTATGACATCGTCTAAGATCCTTATGACATCCTCTACGATCCTCATGACATCCTCTACACTCCTTATGACGTCATCCACGACCCTCATGACATACTCTATGACCCTCGTGACATCCTCCACGATCCCCATGACACCATCCACGACCCTCATGACATCCTCCATGACACTTATGACATCTGTATAAATCTGCAATGTCCCTGTTGGTAAACGGATATGTCTGAAATTAATCTACACATGATTCTCCCTCGTGTTGTCCTCAAGCTTTTCGTGAATTCCCTTGTGTGAAAATATCGACATTTCCATCTGTGTTTCTGTGTGTATTTCCCCTGGTTTTTTCTTCTTCTGGTGTTCTCTGATTCCCAGCTTCTAACCATGTCAATGTTTCCTTATCTCTTCTTTAACTGCATTCTATTGCAATTTATTCATTTTTTTTTTTTTTTGGCCTCCCTATTCTTTCAGTGAAGAATTACATGTTGCGTTCGTCATGTCGTCTTTTCTTTCTCACTGTCATTGTCGATATGTCACTTTTCTGTTCCTTCTTTTATTTGTTATTGCTTGCTTCTTTATGTTTTCCTGGAGTTCGTGATTTGTGCGACGCTTTTGTCAGCACGATCTGTGGAATGGAACCGAGGCATATAGGATAAACCCGGTGCAATGAACTGTATTATCTTGCCAATGACGAACAAATATTTCGAAGTTCTGAATATTAATTCACTGCTGCTATTTTATAAGAAATGCTATATAGATCACGTTTTGCTCTATGGCAGTGAATCTTCGAGTGTAAATGAACAAATTAGGAAGAACTTGGAAGAACAGAGATGTGGTTCCTGGGACTAATGTTGCGAATTCCTTGGACTGCCAGAGTAACTAACAATATTTGTCTGAAACAGGCTAATGAAACTAGAACACTATATATTACAATAAGAAAGAGACAAACAGCTTTCTTTGGTCATGTGATGAGAAGAGAGGCATTGGAGAATATCGTGACAACTGGAAAGATAGAGGGGAGGAGAGGTAGAGACAAACCAAGAGATATGATGTTGGATGGATTGGGACGGTGGCAGGAGGAATATCATCAGCGGAGATGAGCTAGAAAACCAAAGACAGAGATATGTGGAGAGTTATGAACCACTATGCAAGCTGGCATAGCACTTGATGATACGCATTCATTCATTTAATAATTTATTCAATCATTCATTCAAACATCTATTAATATCAACCTTTTTTCTTTGAACATAGATTTCATTCCTTCTTGTATCGCTTACTCGTGTTCTTGTTACTTGGCAGTTTATGGATGTCTTCATCTTTCTTCTGTCTTCCGTGTTTGTTTATGTTTTCGTGCATGAACCTCCGTCTATTTATGAGAAGCGAGGCAACAACAGAAATAACAAGAAGAAGCAAAATAAAAGCTCACATTTGTGTCCAGAACAAAAGAAACAGCAGCAGGCGTGAAGCCCACGGCATAGATTTGATCCAAGCATTCGCAAACTCTCTCCCGGATTTCCCGCCATTTTTGTCCTCTCAGAAACCCCGGAATGCAAAGCTCAGTCCAAGATTTCTAATTCCTATCCGGCTATGATAGACGGTGTTGAGTTGAGTGAAGAACCGTCATTACAGCATTATGGAAACTCTCATTCGTGTTCTGTCCTCATCTTCAACAACCAGCGAAGAGTCCCGATACTAATGGTGCCTTCCTTCCTTCCAGTATGTAGAAAACAGGTGTTTCAAAGCCATTTCAATTGTTGATTTTTCGGTTAATTATAATTGGGGCTATTTTGGTGTTTTCATTTCTGCTTGCGAAAATTAGAGCTGCTATTTTCGCTTCCTATGAAGGTACCAAAGAATACCATGGACAGCCAGAAAGACCAATGAACAGGTCCTTCAAGAAACAAATGAAGATCGTAAACTGATTAGAGACATTAGACGCAGACAGTCAAATTTTTTTCGGCATGTTATGAGAAGCAATGGATTGGAGAACTTGGTGATAACTGGCAAGATCCAAGGGAACAGACCAAGAGGAAGACCTAGAAGTAAATACCTGGATGGCTTGGCCACATGGCATGGTTGAGATTGGAACACGGAGGTGATCCACGACTCTGGTGATCGAGTGAGATGGCAAAACATGAGCGCCCACGCTTACCGGCATGGCACATGATGGATGGATGAATGAAGGTACCAGTTGCAGCCTAATTATGTGTCCGTCTGACCTTTCCTCCTCGGAAAACTAACTGTCGGGCCAGATCCCGTGGTCACTCCCTGATAGACTGCTAACCATGTACAAAAGACCCTTATATGGCTAGTACAACAGCGCTGGCTTAATGGCTTTGGGGGACAACGTGTGGTCATCATCAACAAATCCACGAGATCGTCCATGACGTAGAATCCACGAGATCGGCCATGACGGAGACTGCTACCATGCACAAAAGGTACTAACCAGGCTAGTACAAAAGCGCCGACTTAATGGCTTTGGGTACAACGTGTGGTTATTGTTAACAAACCCTCGAGAACGTCCATGACGGAGAATCCACGACATCGTCCATGACGGAGAATCCACGAGATCGTCCATGACGGAGAATCCACGAGATCGTCTATGACGGATTGTAAAACATCTTGTATATTCAAGATGGCCTCTATGATCGGGATCATGCAACTGATGGCACAACACCCCATTGAAACAATTCATAAATAAACACACAAGTACCTCAGAAGTCGGAGTGGGTTCGCCTGATGGCGAGAGACACTAGTAATGGGGAAAGCTAATCCACCACTCAAAAATCAGTCCAGTGCACTAGAAGTGGTAGCATGTGTATGGACTACGTTTGGGTTCAAAGCCAGCGTGCAAGCAAATAAACAAACAAACAAACAAACAAATAACACCTGTATTGTTTGATTTTCATAGAAGTAGAAGAATAGACGAACTTGTCAACATAAAAATTGAAAGAAATAGTTACCGACCAAGGTTTGAAAGTGTCAACTCCAGCGCTTTGCTGCGGGAACAAGTGTACTTCGATGCATGACCGACTAGACACCCCTAGACACCTCATTCAAACTGACCCTACAGGCATCATTAGAGTGGACACAACAGTCGATTCCATTTCATCAGCAGCATGTGACATGCCGATAAATGTGGGTGGTCATGTTTCGCCATCTCACTCGATTATCAGAGTCGTGGCTCAGCTGTGTTCTTGTATCGACCATGACACGTAGCCAAGCCATCCAGGTATTTACTTCTTAGCCTTCCACTTGTTCTTTTCCCATCGATCTTGCCACTTTTTGTAAAGTTCTCAAATTTATCTCTTCTCATAATGTGACAAAATTGTGTGACCTGTCTACGTCTAATCAGTTTACGGTTCTCATTTCTTTCTTATTTTGGTCATTGGTTTGTTTTTTTCTTTCTGTACATGGTATTTTTTTTTGCATTTTCCTCAGAACCACATTTCCAAAGATATCAGATGTTTTTCAGCATGTCTGCTCATTGCCCACGCTTCACATCCATACACAAGCACAGGTTCCATGTATCCCCTCGACACTCTTTTTATCGTTTCAATTGACATCTTTTGATTTGTCAGTATATTTTCCATCTTGCAAAAGGCTACCTTCGCCATGGCGATTCTTGTTCTAATCTCTTCAAGTCATCTCCCGTCAGATGTTATTAGATAATTGTACCAATTCACTTGTTTAAGAATACTCCCATTTACTTGTATATTATATGGTGGCATTTCCTTCTTCCTAGTTACCACGATCTCCTTTTCTCACATGTTAAAATGTCGCATGTCCTTTGCCGGACGTTGCAGCCATCCCCATGTTGATTGTGTATGTAATTTTACGTTCAGTTGTTTGTCATTGCTCTCTGAACGAGACTTCAACATTTACGCCCAAACCACCCAGTTGTAGAATTGAACCCACTACTCCGCCGTCACCGACCGGAGATTTGATCGTGAGCACGTTAAACCTCTCGGCAACGCAGACTTCTCCTTTAGCACATACACCTAAATAGATACGATGTGGCCCACGGCGATGTTCTTCCCAGAAAACAAAACAGGTCTAGTGGAAGAGATCATTCTGAAACAAGCTTGTCATTTTATCTGTCAGGAAAGTTGAAGTGTAGCTATTTCAAAATGGTGGCAGTGTTGTCACACTTTTAGTATTGGCACCTTGCCGTCTTGTTAGACGATAGTTTGTTACATAGTGTTTCTAAAAAGGGCATATTAACATACCTGTAGCATAAACTCAGTGCTGAATTGTAGAGACCTTGTCTTGCCCATGCAGCATGATCCCTCTCTCGGCCGGCCTAGTTTACTCCAGAGGAATGGTAACACCGATACATCTGGAACAAGACAAACTGTTCCCCTGTCGGCAGTTCGATCCTAGACCAGCTGCTGACCAAGGCTTAGGACCTGGCCAGGCCTGCCGTGACATTTATTCTTTAGGTTGAATTCCTCGAAGTAGGGTAAGGTATGTACCCTCCCAGTTGCATTACTCCGCCCAAAGTCGTTGGCACAATGCGGGGTGTCGGGTTTGCTGAGCGTTCACTGAAAGTAAGAAATCATTAAAACAAATGTCTTCTTATAGTCCATGCCGATTGGCCTTGGTGATCATGTCTGTCGTTATCCGTCCATCTCGTGCGATGCCAATCATTGGTGATGTTCCTCCATTCCATGATCTCAAACTGTTCAGCATCTGCTCTCTTTGTCTCTCCCTGCTTTTCCTTCCCTACATCTTTACCATTGTAAAAACATACTCCAGCTTTCCTCCTATCGCAGTCTTCCCCTGCCTCCCCTCCATATGTCCCTATCACGAAGTGCGTGATATGGTCGTTGTCTAGGTAACGATGCTCCTGGTGTGTCAATTGAGCTATCTAACTGTCTTACAATGCAACTCAGCCCCGTCATACACATCCGTCAGTCATTAAACAAGATTGAGTTGGCGCACATAATCCTTTAATACAAAAAGAACACGGACAAACGGAACATCCTTATATATCCAGAAACAACATAATCCATTGAATATAAATATCCTCCTCACAATTTTAACACGTATACATCACTTTCTTCTCATGGCCTGCTTCATCTCAAATCCATAAGACAGTTAATCCAGCTACTTTCCACCGCTGGACCTCACACAATACACCCACACTCTGGGTCTAGTCTCCACTAACTATTCAACCCACTCTGGGTTCAGGCCTCCACTCACTATAAAACCCACTCTGGGTTCAGGCCTTCATCCACAACTGGGAGAAAAACACAACAACAGATCTGACCGCAGTCAGTCTAAGCTCCCACGTATTAGCCCACCGATCCGCTCGGCGCTAAAACATCAACTGTCCTGAAGTCCCTTGACTTCACACAAAACTAAACTGTCCTTCACCCCATCCACACTGGGGGTCTCCACTCACACCCGCCCCATTATTTCTCAGGGTTGATTGTTTTTCTCGTAGTCTCGCTAATGGGGTCACTCACCTCAGTGTCAATGACCCAGGCATATGTCAGTCCCAATGTGACATCATAATCCAGCTTTCCAATTATCACGACACACCATGTAATGTAGACGGACTTTCATCTTCTAAAACAAATAATTACTTCCTTCGTGAGTTAACTTCTTTCAAGATGTCTTCATTGCTCTACAGTACATCAGGGTTGACTCAATACAGCTGTTAAGAATAACACAAATTCGCTAAAATAGAAATATTATAGTGATTTGTGCAGACGTGTGACGCAACCGCCCAGAAAAAAGAAAATCAAGCAATACATCATGGCTACAATGAATAGAAAATAATGCATTTTTTGAGCCGCTCCGTCGACACGTCGTCCTCATTCTCTTCTAAGACATTAAGTATCTCGAAGATATGACTAAGCCATATTTTCAGCTTGTTGACAAGGCTTTCAGCCATGCATGCCTGACATTTCCCCGCGTGATGTAGTGTAATGCAATTGTTTCCCCGCCATCATTAGACTCTACTTTGCCTTTTTAGATCACAGGCGAATCTGGCCGGGATGCAAATATTGAATTTTGGCTTTTTTTTTTTTTATTATTTTAAGTTTGCTGTCTTGCACTGAGTTGACTGAGAGGTGCGTGGTTTAGTTGTGATATGAAAAAAATTCGTGCCCAATATGTCTGCCTCTTTAGTGTTATATTAGATCGTGTGTGTTTGTTTTGTACTTCATTGGATGTTTTTTTAACACTTATTGCTTTTATGAGAGTATTTTGCACGATTTATATCTTCTACTAGGAGAGTTTGTTTTATTTATAGTAACTCTTATAAAAATTCGTGGCGTACATCATTACGCAAGGGTGCAGTCACTTGTGAAGCTACCAGGACTGCAAGAGCTGTGAAGAAAAGGCTGGAGGGAAAAGCCACTGCAGAAGATCTTCCTCCTGGAACGTCAAGCATTCTTTGCCCACATTGTCAAAGAACATTTCGAGTCAAAATAGGCTTTACCAGCCAACTTAGAACTTAAGGCGCCATACTTTAATCCCCATTGGTTGAAATGAATGGTCATCATCATTCTTGATGGACAAACACCAGCTCTTATAAAGCGGTCTGATTCCCCACTTTGGATGTAACACATATATCTGTCCGTCTGTCAGTTCGTCCGCCCTTTCATCCTTCTGTCTGTCTATCTAACCCCCACACACACACACGCGCGCGCGCACACACATACACACACACGCACACACACACACACACACACACACACATACATACATACATACACACACACACCTATGAACTACAATGGACGCTGCGCAGTATTCTGTATTTGAAACAATCTAGAATACTTCCTTAGCGGGAGTTAGTCGCAGAAGAAAGAACATTAATAATTGAAATAATGCCTACAAAGTACTTGTATTACATAATTAACTCTTGGTGTATTGCCTTTAAAAAAACTGATCATACATCATAAACACTTGGAATATTGCCATAAAACTACCAATCTTTCTTCATAAACACTTGAACAATTGCCATCAAAATGCCGATCTTACATCAAAAACTCTTTGAATATTGCCATGAAAATATTAGTCTACTGTCTTCGACAAATACAGCCTTCCTGTTATAAGCATTTGAAATATTGGCTGCAAATACTCGTATCGACCCCTACTTTCCGTCCCTGAAGGGTGCTTCATCTCTTCCTGGTTGTCTTTTCACTTGTCGTTCTCTCGCCTTGTATTCCGATGTTCTCACTAGAACACTCTAGCCGCTGGTTGATATTTTGCCATTTTAGCTAAATGTCCGAACCATATTGTTTGGTGATCTATAAAGTCAGTACTAGGTGGTATCCATATACTTGTTCTTTTTTTTTCATCTGCATTTCTTATGCGTCTTATCTCATATTATGGGACGCAGAGGTGTTTCCAAGGCACCAGGGCCGGGTTATATACTGGCCAAGACCTATTGACGCGTCCTCGTCGAGCGTCCTGGGCAACAGATCCCTTCGGGGTCCTGGCTGAAGTCAATAGGATCGTCGATTCCTCCGAAGTCGGAGAGTGTCTGCCTGTATGGCGAGGAACCACCAGTCTGCACACCAATAAGCCAGACATGGGACAACGGATACTCACGCAAAACTCAGGTCCTGTATGACATCACACTGATGTTGGACGACAGGATGCCTTCATCCGACATACAGGACTTTGCGCTGGAGCTCAAGCCAACGAACGCAAGCAAGCAAGCAAGCATCTCATATTATGTGATTGTACGCCTGTGTGTTTCTCGAACTGTCATTCTTCTGCTTCTTCTTCAGGTTCTTTGCTGCAGATACAAGCCGTCTCCATTCGTCTTTCTGGTTGACCTTCTCTTGTCAGTCATTGATTCCAAGTGCTTGTAGGTCTGTATATGTATTATCTCTCCACCGTCTTCTTGGTCTACCTCGGGGTCTACGGTCGTTTATTTCCTGAGTTTATTCTCGAATTGTCATGACCTGAAATATTCTCCAAATATTGAGAATGTGTCAAGAAAGCTTTTGAGAACATACACAAAGAGCAGTATCAAGTGCGGTATCGTGGTTTATCTTGCTTTTCTCGTTTTGATTTAAATTGTCGTGCTTTCTTTTTGTGTTTCTTGTTTCGTGTCGTGTCCTCTCCAGTCGTTTCTTCTATCATGGCTCAATGCTTGTTATTTTGTTTGTTGTGTTTTCTTGTGCTGTCTTGTCTAATTTCTTATTTTTAATATTATTAATATCAGTTATTCTCACTATCTTTTGTTATAATGAATAATCTTATCGTGTCTTTCCTATATTGTGTTTGTATTATTCTTTGCAAGGAATCTTGTTTTGTGTCGCAATTTTTCGTTATTTTTCTCATTGATTTCTTGCCATGTATCGCATTGCTATTTCTCGCCCTGGGCAACATTTCTCTGGGATTTGTTTTTCCTTTTCGTGAAGTAAATCTTACCTTTTAAATGTAATCATGTAACGTCACAATGTTTTGTTCTTTATTGTTGATTCGTGTTTGTGAATTCACTTATATCTTGCATGTTTGCACCTTCTTCTGACATTTTCATATTCTTGTTGTTGATTCGTATCTGTGAATTTACTTATATCTTGCATTTTTGCACCTTCTCCTGACATTTTCATATTCTTGTTGTTGACTCGTATCTGTGAATTTACTTATATTTTGCATGTTTGCACCTTCTTCTGATATTTTCATATACTTGTTGTTGGTTCGTATCTGTGAATTCACTTATATCTTGCATGTTTGCACCTTCTTCTGACATTTTGTGGATTCGTATCTGTGAATTCACTTTTATCTTGCATGTTTGCACCTTCTTCTGACATCTCCATATTCGTGTTGTGGATTCGTATCTGTGAATTCACTTATATCTTGCATGTTTGCACCTCCTTCTGACATCTCCACATTCGTGTTGTTGATTCTTGTCCTGCACTCTTTCATGTAATGTCCTTTTTGGTTATGTCTTCTCGTGAACCAATATCTTTTCTTGTTGTTGATTCGTAAATTGTATTCAATTATTTATTGTCCTTTCAGTACCTTCGTGTCCCCACTCGATATTCATGTTCTTGATATTTGTCGTGTGTTCATTTATATCTTGTTGTGTTATTACTTTCTTGTGTTGTTGATGTTCTGTCGTGTGTTCAGTTACACATTGTACTTTGAGTTCCGTCTTGCCATGTCGCCATGTTCAATTCATTTTGTTGATTCGTAAAGTGTATTCATTTACATCTTTTCTTGCTTGTTCTTTCTTGTAATGTCACTATGTCTTCCTTGTGATGTTTGAATATTCTTTTTTATAGTTGTTTTACGTGTCTTTTCTTGTTTCTAAGCTTCTTATTTTGACACTTCTCGTAAATAAACACGTAAACAAACAAACCAGTAAGGAAACAAAGAAACTACGTCAATGAACTAATCTTAAATAAACAAATACTAATTAACCGACTGACAACATATTGAAAGAAGAAACGTTTTGCCATGGGTAGAACTAATAAAGGAATCCGTTTTAATTTCAAATAATTGAAAGGTTGGTGAACTGCAAGAAAGAACCAAAAGTTGGAAGAGGATAGAGAGAAGTACAGATTAAAGACGAACTCCTTGAAAGACCCCATCAACAATAACATTCTCCATAGAGAGCAGCCGAGCATGAAGTGTCCAACCAGGCATGCAACAGAAAAGAAGATCAGCCCGGGTACACATGTCTGGCAGAGGTAGACAATAACGGATGACGGCAGAGATTTCTTTCTTGCCATCATTCAATATGATCTGACTTGCTAATTTCAGCTTCATCTGTAGATGTTTCTTCTTTGGCTTGTGGCTATGTTAAAAAAACATATCTTTCCACGTTTCATTGTTGCGTATTTAATTAAGTTAATTGAAGTTATATTTCGTTTTAATTAGTCATTCATTCATTCACTAGCATGTTCTTTGCAGAACCTCGCTCCCATAACAACCTTCAGGAAAACTTCTCTGTCATAAACAAGATGTCCCGCGTTCGCCACACCCGTCTAGAGATCATCCGCCACATCCTGCAGCCATCTTCTCTTTGGCCTTCCTCTTCCTATCTTCCCAGGAATATACCCCTTCATTACTGTTCTCTCTAACCATTCATGGCGTTTTAAGTGACCAAAATATTTCAGTTTTCTTTGTTTTATCGTCTTTAATATCCTCCCTTATTCAATATTCAACTCTTGAAGTATGCATACATTTGTTCTTTTCTGTATTCAAGATATTATTAGAACCCGTCTGTAACATTTATATTCAAAGGCATTTATGCGCTGTTGAGCTAAATCAAGTAAGTGTTGCAATGGGGAAGTGGTACGCTCTTAAAAATCAAATTTTTGTAGTTCCATCTGTCCCACTCCATAATTTATTAAGTTATTTAATCACGAGACGGAATTGTCTTTCTCCTGTTTTGTTGGTATTTTCTTTCTCCTGTTTTGTGGGTATTCGGCTAAGCTTTCCTTTGTTATAAAATTTCTATTTGAAAAGCAACATGAGGTCAGCATGTCTAAATGGTTAAGAACTCTCGCTCTGCTGATGCCAAGGTAGCGGGTTCAACCCCAACACCGATCAGTTGGACTAAAATCGTGGCTTCTTTTCCTTGAATTTGGGATGTAAATTGCAAGTACCTCAGAAGTCGGAGTGGGTTTGCCTGGTGGCGAGGGGACACTGGTAACAGAGAAAGCTAATCCACACGCATAAATCAGTCCAGTGCACCAGAAGTAGTAGCACTTTTGTGGGTTACGCTAGAGTTCAAAGCGTGCGAACCCACACACACACGCGCGCGCGCACACACACACACACACGCGCGCACACACACACACATACACACACACATACAACAACATTTGACTCCGTCTATTATTGAATTAACTATCATGTTATGCTCATTTCACCACTTTTCATACAAATGTATTTGGCTTGTTGAACTTTGGACGCAGCTGTACCATTTACTATTGTCTTCTCGATCTTTCATCTCCCGTGTAATCAGCGTCATTTTTCTCTTTACAACGGTCAACCCATTGCATAAAAGACAGGTTTGCTTCTGTTTTTCCCCCCAG
>JACEFZ010004174.1:152500-160000 GCA_014155875.1 Cepaea nemoralis
ATTCAAGCCTGAGTCCGGACAATCTCAGCTCAGTGCACGAACTCCGTAGCACCGGCGAGGATCCTGAAATACTTTGGGTAGATGTGTAACTCGAAATTTTGCCCGGGCAGCGCCGTTAGTCTACTCTTTTTCGATGTCCAACTGCCAAGGGGTTGTTTACGTCCGCAACAATACACACGGGGGTCAGATCTCTCTACCCAGAGACCAGGGGAAATTTTATTACTGGAAGTCCAGGTGATAAAATCCCGGTCATCTCCGGGGCTTGAACCCGGGACCTCCAGCACTCGAGGCGGACACCATACCTCGAGACCACTCATCCCCCATGGTGTTTTTTTTAAATATGTACCAATCTAATATGTCCGCTCACTGTTGTAACTGGATTGCTGTAGTCTCATTAGCCAAACGACTCTCCTGTTGTCATACCGCTGTTGGAAGAAACCTAGGATTGCAATTGTTGGACTAAACCTAGGACTACCACTGTTGAACTAAGACTGGGTTTAGAATTGTTGGACTAAGACTAGGATTACAATTCATGGACTAAACTGGGATTAAAATTGTTGGACTAAGACTGGTAATTATATTGTTTGACTAAGACCGGAAATTCCATTGTTTGACTAAGAGGGAAATTCCACTGTTGGGTTAACACTATCACTTCCGTTGTTGGACACCCACTGGGATTACAATTGTTGGACTAAAGCTAGATTTGTTATTAAGATTATTATGATTATGATGGTGATGGTAATAATGGTGACAGTGGTGTTTATAATTACAATGATTATAAATATAATAATGATTGTAATGACTGCATTGATGATAAGAGATGATAATGATGATGATGATTTAGGTGATGTTGACGATGATTATGATGACCGCTCACATGAAATATTAATCAACTGACATCTTAATCAGCTTGCTGTCATTACTTATTGCCACAGTTTATTCAGTAGATCTTCTTAATCTTAATCCGGTTTATTATTAATAAATCGGTCCTGTACAAATATCATTGATCAAAATCCCGTGATTACGAAAGAAGGGATTGGAACTGAACAGGCATCTGCTGACATTCTGGTTATTACTGACAATATCAGAACATTATCCTGAACCTAGTCTCTCTCTCTCTCTCTCTCTCTCTCTCTCTCTCTCTCTCTCTCTCTCTCTCTCTCTCTCTCTCTCTCTCTCTCACACACACACACTCTATCTCTCTCTCTGTCTCTCTCTCACTCTCTCTCTCTCTCGCTCGCTCTCTCTCTTTCTCTGTCATTCTCTATCTCTCTCTCTCTCTCTCTTTCTTTATCTCTCTTTAGCTCTCTATTTCTCTCTATCTATCAATCTCTCTCCATCAATCTCTCTCTTTCTCTATTACTCCTTTACACTCTTTATCTCTCTCCCTTTCCCTCCCTATCTCTCTCCGTCTCTCTCTCCCTTTCTCTCTCTCTATCTTACGCTCTCTATCTCTCGCCATCAATCTCTCTCTTTCGATCTCTCTATTCTTCCCTGTATCTCTATCTCTCTATCGGTCCTTCTCTCTATCATTATCTCGGTCTCACTCCGTCGCTCTCTACCTCTCTCCCTTTCTCTCTCTCTCTCTTTCTCTATCTCTCTCTCCGTCCCTCTTTCCCTGACCCTTTCTCCCTCTCTTTCTCTCTCTCTCTCTCTCTCTCACTCTTTCTCTCTCCGTCAATCTCTCTGTTTGTCTTTTACTCCTTCACTCTTTCTATCTCCTTTTCTCTCTCTATCTCCTTTTCTCTCTCTCTTCATCTCTCTCCGTGCCTCTCTCTCTCTCTCTCTCTTTCCCTCTTTCTTTTTCGCTCTCCTTTCCCCCACCCACTCGCTCTCGCACTTTATTTATCTTCTTCTTCTTCTTCTCTCTCTCTCTCTCTCTCTATCTCTCTCTCGCTCTCTCTCTCTCTCTCTCTCTCTCTCTTTCAATCAGTCTTTCTCTCGGTGACTCTCGCTCTTTCACGCTCTCTCTCTCTCTCTCTCGCTCTCTCTTTCTCTATCTCTCTCTCTCGCTTTCTATGTCATTTTCTCTCTTTCTCACTCACTGTCACTGTGTGTTGCTGCCACTCTGTCTATCTATCTCTCCATCCCTCCACACCCCCCCCCCCCCCCCACCCCCAACACCCACCAAACTTCTGCTTATTACATTAGACATTTGTTTAAAATATTTCAATATTTCAAATTAACGACATATCGCCAAACTGTATTCGTTTCGCATTTCAATGTCGAATTAATCAATTAAACTGTCTCAAATAGATCTATTTTCGCTCACTGCTTGCTAAACCCCGAGCGGGTTTCTAACCTAGAATACCACGTCATTGTTGTCGCAAATTATTACATCTGTGCCACACAAGTTGAGTAAACTGGCTATTATATATATTTATATTCTTGATTAGAAAAATATTTTGTTTACTGAAGATTAGCAATGTGTTTGCTAGCAGTGAAAATAAATTATGCATATATATGAAATCTCATTCTGATGCTATTGAAAAAAGGTGATATTGAGATTACTTTATTTCTTATGTTATGTGTAGAAAGGTTATCAGTGCGCTTGTTGCACGGTCGGTGGACGAGTGTTGTTACTGCACACAGTAAGTCACTCCCTGCACGTAGGACATCAATGATGTGAGGGTCAAGTTACGTTGACCAGTACGAAAACCAGACGTTCGGTCCCAGTTAGTATGAATGTAGACTCCGCCATTTGTGATCCTTCAGCGTATATTATTAACACAACTGAAAGTTACTTGTCGCTTTGTTTTCTGGGACGCAGAGGTGTTTCCAAGGCACCAGGGCCGGGTTATATACTGGCCAAGACCTATTGACGCGTCCTCGTCGAGCGTCCTGGGCAACAGGTCTCTTCGGGGTCCTGGCTAAAGTCAGTAGGATCGCCGATTCCTCCGAAGTCGGAGAGTGTCTGCCTGTACGGCGAGGAACCACCAGTCTGCACACCAATAAGCCAGACATGGGACAACGGATACTCACGCAAAACTCAGGTCCTGTATGACATCACACTGATGTTGGACAACAGGATGTCTTCATCCGACATACAGGACGTCGTGTTGGAGCTCAAGCCAACGAACACAAGCAAGCAAGCTTTGTTTTCTGTAACAATGATTACTGAGATCTTGTTATCAGGCATATCTGTGCCTCATTAATATATTTGAGAGTGGATCCGCGATCGTACAGTGTTACTGGTTGTATATTTACTACTTTTCGCTGGTTCTTCTGTACTTATTCTGCGTTCGTCCAGAATGTTGTTTTAAGCGTAATTGCGTTGCGCCTGTTTACAGCAAAGCTGCAATATTTGCACCTTTCAGCCGACACATCCGACTTCTTCAGGCATTTGTTGGCCGGGTTATCTTCCCGCGTTTTGCTGGTTCTGTCTACTATCCGCGCTATTGAAGCCCCAGCCACTCTGTTATCTTTCCTCCATTGATCACTCTTGGTTCCTACGTGGTCCTACATCCTGAGTTCTTGTCTCCCCTGCTCAACCCCTCGTGTCCTAGATACCCTTGCCATGCAATGTTGTTTATGCGATCGGGGTCTTCTGCAAGGTTTTCAATGTCAATTAGCCATGGGCTCTGGAAGCTGCTATATTTCTGACAATGTTGACAGGAGAGTGCCCAGCAATTAACTTTTGGCTGCGTTTGCCATATATATATATATATATATATATATATATATATATATATATATATATATATATATATATATATATATATATATATATATATATATATTGCTGCTGGTCAAGTGGGATAAACAGTTTGACTTCCTGTACTCCCCTACCCGATTTTAAGTTTTGTTAATACTACTTCAGCCTGACCCAAGAGCAGTGGCAGGGCCGTATCATGATATGATACAGAGAGGCGGCCGCATCAGGCGGCACCGTAAGGGGGCTTGATAAGGGGCGGCATTTTTAAAGCAAAAAATGTAAGGAACGGCATTTCGAAGACTTGAATCATACTGAGAAAATCTACCGCATGGTACTGCGTACTGTCCTGCTGGTTTGGGGAACTATGGAGCATCCTGACCTAGGTACGTTAATCCCTTGCAAGCAAGCTCCTTTGTTACGCACTCCGGGCAAGTGTCTACGTGCTCATTTCCTGTGTGGAGATATTCCAGTACGTACCAACTGTTCGACAATTTTTGTGAGCGCTCCGTGGCCAAGAGGGTTAGCTGCCTGCTTCCCGCTCCCAAGGTCGTGGGTTTGTTAACTGACTCCTAATGCCGGTTCAAGAGTTTATTTTCTCGGAGACTCGTGAGTGTCGTTACTTGAGCTACGGAGTTTGTGCTCTATGCGACGCTTTCGGCAGCCCGCTCTACGGAAAGAGATTGAGCCATATGGGATCAAACTCGATGCAAAGAAGTCGATTCTTTCGCCTTTAAATGTATTTTTTAAACCATTTGTACGTTTGTTGTGAACTCTGCACCATCCCCCCGTGAGCTCAATTGGCTGAGTATCAAATCGGGGCGCCATCTTCATGTGTATGGTTACTCGTGTCATCTATTTAGCTTGTAGGACGCCAAAAGCCACTTCAACTCGCCCAACATGGAAGATCTCTTCCTTCAGCCAGTAGCTGAAATGTTGTTTTATTTAAGTCATGCACGCACAAATAGAATAGGGTTTCAGAAGGCAAGAGGTTAGACTGCATTGCGACCTGGTGTTATCCCATATGGCTCGGTCTCTTTCTGCAAGGAGGCCGCGTCAAAAGCGTCGCACAAAGCACGATCTCCGCAGCTCCAGCGACGACCCCCAGGAATCTTCGAGACAACCGCACTTGTGAACCGAACCGCGTGGTCAGGAATCGAACCTACAATCTACGGAGCGCGTGGGGCGCGTCGTAATCACTTCGCCACGATAACTCATGAAAGCAAACCTTAGAGTCTGTGTACGTTTTCTCAGCATTTTATTTTACATAACAGGTAATTTGAAGTTATTTGTAACGTAACGTGTTCTTGTGGGGTGAAGAGTGATTTATATGGATGTATTCTCATCAAGCCGTCTCCGTGGCGAAGGTGTTAACGACTTTCTCCGTAATCCCGTATATCCATGTGAGGAACACAGCTGCGTGAGATTCGTGAGCGGATCGCGTCGCGTTGGCTACTAATGGGGTATGTGAGCCGGTCGCTCAGAAAGCATTGGCAAACTACTGAACGTAATCTTTCCAAGAACATATACAGCAGCTGAAACATGCTGTTGTTGACTGCAACGCCCTGTAAGGGATTTTTTGTTGTTGCGTATCCCTTGCGGGGCGTTGCAGTCAACACCAGCATTTTCAGCTGCTGTTGATGTACTAGGCAAGTGTTACGTTCAATAGTTTGCCATTGCTTTCTGAACGACCGGCCCCTATACCTTTTTCGAAAAAAACCAGAAACGCTGTGTTTCGAACCCGGGTAAACGGGCTCACAAACCGCGTTCGCAAGTCCTTAACCACAGAGACCGGTCTGTAAGGGATATGTAACTTAATTAACAATTATTTAAAAAAAAAAAAGGAAATACAATTTTCCCTAAGTAGTTTTCCGCCATGGTTCTCTGGTACGATAGCGCCATCTTGTAAGCCTGACGACATGGAGGAAGAGGTGGCCGGTCTTTCTCCTCACTTTCGCAGGCGACGAGCCAAGAGTTGAACCCGCGTCAGACTGTGATCGTGACACTACCATCGCTGTTCCCTATCAACTACGTTAACGCGTCCGCTAACAAATGTTACATGTCCTTTGTATAATGTTGCAATCAAGCCCAGGTGGATTGTTCTGGGCAATTTTACGTTCAGCAGCTTGCTGGACTTCGCCAGGGAGACCGGCTAATTAATTTTGATTTACCATCATCATTACTCAGAGCCGTATCGACGTTTGTTTTAATTATTGTTGGCTCTTATTTCTGAACAGGCCATGTGACTTAAGGGTTGGTGAACAGCGCAGTTCATAACTCTCCGACATACCGACTAGAGCAGTGGTTCTCAACCGGTGGGGAATTCCCCCCCCCCCCCATGGGGGAATTTTAGGTTTTCCAGGGGGGGGGGGGGAATGAAGACCATTTCAAGATCGTGTTAATACAAGAACCGATTACTTGATATTGTTTTTCCCTTCATACTTTACAGTTATGTATGTCTCATCCTACTAAAATTCATTTTATAAAGTTAGTAGACCCACAAATCATGTTTTATGTGGATGTCTAGACTTGTTTTAGTATATGCTATTACATTTGCCTTCCACTTTTATGTATACTGTGTAGGGGGTGGGGGGGATTTTTAGATAGGAAATATGAAATGGGGGGGGGGGGGGGATGACGTTCTGAAAATACGGTGAAGGGGGGCACGGGCCATATTTTTTATAGGAAAGGGGGGGGGGGGGGAAGGCGTTCTGAAAATATGGTGAAGGAGGGCACGGGCCAAAAAACGTTGAGAACCACTGGACAAGAGGGTTTGAAATTAGCCGCGGACGACTGGAACCTTGCCGCTTTGCATTCATTTCCGTGGTGGTATGAGGCATCGGTAGTTTACAAAGCAATGGCAAACTACTGAACTAACACTGCCTAGTAAGTCATTCATTCGTACATCATGTGCCATGGCGACAATCACGTACGGTCATGTTTTGCCATCTCACACGATCACAGGTTTAGTGAATCAGTTCTATCTGTTTGTCTCGACCATACCATATGGCCAAGCCATCTAGATATTTACCTCTCTGTCTTCCCCGTTTTCGGTTGCCTTCAATCTTGCCAGTTGTCACCAAGTTTTCCAGTTTATCTCGTCTCATAACGTGCCCAAACAAATCCTTACTGTCTACCTCTAATGTCTCTAATCAGTTTACAGTCTTCATTTGTAAATCCCAAATAGATAATAAATCCTTGGGGTTGGCTGCAACGTTCTGTAAAAGGCGCACAAGTGACTAACTGCCTTGCGTAGCTCTCCTACCCGCCTGGCCAGTGCCATAAATTCCCACATATCCAGATATTCATATAATCACAATTCTTAATCATCTTGCATTCGTCACATTGTGAGTATGGCGCTCCATTGATTATATGATTGATTACACGCTGTTTTCCAGTACAGCACCAAACAGAAATCCAGTGCTCAACCCATACATCCATTTTTCTCCGCGCAAGACCAGCAGTAATTTTTATGTATTTAGTTTGCAGATATTTCCCCCATCTCCTTCTCTTGCCCCTTCCATTTTCTTTTTTTTTTCCCCCCAATTAATAACTTGTTTTCTTCACATTTCACGTTAAACAAATTTTATTCCGTTTTCCACACTCTTTTTTTACGTGACGATAAAAATATCCATAAACCCTGATATTTCACATCTCTTTCAGAATGTTCCCGCAGCACAGCTCTCTGTTTTCAATCTTTACTTTAATCTCTTCATCTAACAAAATCTTTGGTCTCTGCGTTGATAATTCATCAGCCATATTTTTATCATATTTGATGAGCATGGACTACCGTAACATCATCACGGCATCGATATTATTTTCAGACCGAGCCTGAGTATTTGCATAAG
>JACEFZ010004174.1:165000-180000 GCA_014155875.1 Cepaea nemoralis
GTCTGTAATGTTCTGTGTCCAACTCGGCCCTGGTCCTTCCCTGCTGGGGACAGAGAGTGCAGGAGGACACTGATTACTGATGCCTTCATCATGACACCCTTGGGGCCGACTTCCGGGTTACCAGGTGATATGATGATGACGATGATCATGATGATAATGACGGTGATAATGATGATAATTATGATGATGATGATGATGATGATGATGATGATGATGATGATGATGATGATGATGATGATGATGACGATGATGATAATGATGATACGTCTTCTTCTTCGTCGTTTTTCCGACGTAAATTTTGAACGTAAATCCACTGTGCCTATTTACAGAAAAGCTGCGATATTTGTCCCTTTCGGCCGACACATCCGACTTCTTCGGGTAATTATTGACCGCTTTAACTGTCTTGGGTGTTGATGATGCTATGTAAAGAGATACATAAATAATACAATTAAAATCGTGCTTGAAGTCACTCAGCCCTCGGACATTTGAATGTTGGTATGCCAGAATCCGTGCACACTTTAGTCTTAGACCCATAATTTCTTGACCACATGTTAGCTTTGAACTCAGGCGTAGTCCATACACGTGATCCTACTTCTAGTGCGCTGGACTAATTTGTATGTGTGCTTTCCCTATTGCCAGTGTCCCTCGTCATCAGGCGAACCCGATCCGACTTCTGCGGTACTTGTAATTCAAGACAAAGACGAGAAATCAACAGTTTAGTCCATCTGACTGGTGAATGAGTTGAAACCGCTACCTCGGCATAAGCACACCTGAAGTTTAAGAGAGAACGCCCTTATCCATTCGGCCATGCTGATTTCCTCCTGACCACATGACACTAATTTGGTGATGTCTTCAATATCTCAACAGTTGCTTTACCTTCCAGACAATTTTCTGGTGACCGTTTTCCTTCTTCTTCTGCTGCTTCTTCTTCTTCTTCTTCTTCTTCTTCTTCTTCTTCTTCATCAACGTTTGCTATGCGTAGTACAAACAGTCCATTTTAGCGCGTAGATATCCGCTTTCTAGCCCCGTGCTACATAGTCCGATATCGTCAGATTTCGACGCTTTCTGTTTCTTTTCTATAGTCTGTTTACTTTTGTCTGCCCCTATATAAAATTCCATATCTCAGTAACCAACTGGGGGAAAATGATGAGATTTAGCATATAACCTTATCATTATGTCCACCCAGCAAAAAAAAATTTTGTTCTGGAGATTGTACAGCAGATTTCAAAGTTTGTATATACCGTATTTTACGGAGAATAAGACGCACTTTTTTCTTCAAAACATTGCCTCCAAAATTCAGGTGCGTCTTATACTCGAAATTAATTACATGTTTTTTTTTTTTTAATTGCTTAAAAATTAATGTGCGTCTTATAGTCCGTAGCGTCTTATAGTCCGTAAAATACGGTATGCGGAATATAATTTACGGGACAGAGATGAAGTCCATGTTATTAAATGTATTACCTCTTCACACGGAAACATTAGCGCTGAATAATTTTCTCGTGGGACTTAGGATTGGCCTTATGACAAGTGCCTCGCGTAGAGCCTTGTGTCGTCATCCGAACTGGTGGAAAATTACTGTAAAACAAGCTTGTTAGTGAGAAATCACTAGTTTTTCATCAAAACATCAAAGAAATGTCGCCGCATTCCATGATTTAAGTTGCTTTTGAATCTATCAAAGACATATTTCTTGGGTGGGGGTAAATATAAGACGGCAGGAAAAAATTCATAATGCTGCAACAGATAGTTTTCAAAATAAGTGATCGTGAATGATGGCATTCATTTCTGGACAGACTATAGAATCCTACTCCCATAAACAGACTACCTGCCTGGGCTTGTAGACCCTGCTGGCCCACATTTTCTATGCGTCTTTGTTGCACTAAATCCCACACATGGGTATGACAGTTGCATCAAACTGGCGCGGCTGGTCATCATCATCATGTGCCATGCCGGTAAGCGTGGGCGTCATGTTTTGCCATCTCACTCAATCACCAGAGTCGTGGATCAGCTCGGTGTTCTTGTCTAAACCATGCCATGTGGCCAAGCCATCCAGGTATTTACTACTCTGCCCTTCCCTTGTTCCCTTCCTCTCAGTCTTGTCACCAAGTTCTTCAATTTATTTTTCTCATAATGTGACCAAAAAAGTGTGACTCTCTACGTCTAATTTCTCTAATCAGTTTACGGTTTTCATTTGTTTCTTGTAGGGCTTGGTCATTGGTTTTTTTTCTGTCTGCCCATGGTATTCTTTGCATTCTCTTCAGAAGCCACATTTCCACAGCCATCAGATGTTTTTCAGATTGAGTGCTCATCGTCCACACTTCACATCCATACAAAAGCACAGGCTCTATGTAGCACCTCAACACTCTTTTTCTTGTAGCAATTGACATCTTTTTATTGGTCAGTATGTCTTTCATCATGCAAAACGCTGCCTTCTTCTTCTTCTTCTTCTTCTTCTTCTTCTTCTTCTTCTTCTTCTTCTTCTTCTGCTGAGTTCACCCGGAAAGTTTGTTTGGGTGTGATTGCGGTATACCTGTTTACAACAGAGCTGCGTTCTTGCGCCATTAGGCCGACACATCCGACTTCTTGACCGGGTTAACCTTCCCGGGGAAAGGCTGCCTTCGCCAGGGCGATTCTTGTTCTAATCTCTTCAAGGCACCTCCCATCAGATTTTATGACTGTTCCGAGATAGCTGTACCGATTCACTTGTTTAAGAATATGACCATTTACTTGTATATATTTTTTTCGCATATCCTTTTACAGGACATCGCTGTCAACAGCAGCATCTTTCAGCTGTCTGTTGATTTCTTGGCAAGATTACGCTCAGTAGTTTGCCATTGCTTTCTGAGCGGCCGGCTCAGTTATCCCACAAGTCACCAACGGGGGACGAACCGCTCCCAGTTCTCCCCCGCTACGAGACTCTGCATGATAAACGGGATTATGGAGAAAGTGGTGTAACCCCTCGGCCAGAGCGACACTTGTATATTACATTGTGGTATTTACGTCTTCCCAGTGACGACCATAATCTGTGTCTTCTTACAATTTAATTATAACCCTAACTGTTCACTATGTGCAACAATCGCATATACTAAATGTTGCAGATCTTGACTCGGCTAGTTCGCTCCATGTAAAGTACCTTTCTACACATTCCTAACGAGCATTGGGTATAAAGTGCAAGATACATATTTGTATAAAGCAATTGGTCAGTATCCTACCAGCTGAATTCCCTTCACTGGATATGTCCAGGTGGCCATTACAGACTGGGCAGCTCTGGAAGACCGTGGCCAAGTTTAAGATATCGAGGCCCTGCCGATGTTGGTTGAATCCATGACCAACGTGCCTGAAAGGCGAGCGACTTCAAAATCCCTTATTTGCGAACAATTTAAACCGAAGACTACAGAATAATCAGGCACGTTAAGTATCGCTTCGCCATTCTAGCTCATTGTTGAGTAAATAGTAAACATTTACTTACCTCTCATAAATGTTCAAACACACATGCTCTAACTCCGGGTATTAAAATAGTCAGCGAGTTACTGTGGGGAATTGTTTTGTTTTGTAAGTCAACCCTCTCGTAACTTATTTATATACCTGTGTCGGGTGTTTACACTGTCGCGCATTTCTTATTGTTATTTCCGTCATTTATAGTAAAGATAAATACCCGGTGTGTGCGTATTTTTAGAATTAACTACCAACTGAACCACTCAGAATTACAGTACGTTCTTGTCAGTAAAAGTGTGTTGAATAATTACTGAGTAATTTCCCTTGTGGTGAGTAATTCCCCCTTGTTACGTGTAATCTCCCTTGTTGCATGTATTCTCTGTTGTTACGAGGTAGTGTTATGTTGTACTACATGTATGTGTAATCGACTTGTGCATTATTTCCGGTCGTTCTGGAAGTGAGGGCCGTAATTACGTGCTGCTCTGGTGTTTTGTGTTATTTTCAAGATAATTGGGGATTGCGTAAATGGAATCATTGTAAAGATGTATCTAATTATAGATGGAACGTGAACTCTTAGTAGAGTTCGATAGATGATTCTTGAAGAGTGTTGGTGGGGGATGGATAGTTTTTGAGTTGAATGTTTGAGACGTTTTGCATATAAATAGATTCAGTTGCATTGATTAGCGCTCATAGAAGAAGAAGGAAGATGTAGAGATTAGAGGACACGCTACACAACATACGCAATGAAAGCTAAAGTTATCTTATCGTGATTCGAACCTGTCACCTCTGTGTAGGGACAACGCGTCTGATGCTGGTGTAGTTATGGCCAAAGAAAAAGCACTGAGGGCCAAAAAGTCTGTTATTCGTGGAACTCATGATAAGAATAATCGCAAAATCAGGACTTCTGTCCACTTCCGTCACCCCAAAACATGGAAGCTGTCCAGGGCTCCTAATTACGCCCGTAAACGTGTCAACATGACTAATCAGCTTGACCAGTACTGCCTGATCAAGTACCCATTGACTACTGAATCTGCCATGAAGAAGACTGAAGATAACAACACTCTTATCTTCATTATTGACAAACGAGTCCAACAAGTCAATGATCAAGATGGCAGTGGAGAAGCTGTACGACACTCAAGTCACAAAAATCAACACTCATTCGTCCTGACTGTGAGAAGAAGGCTTACGTATGGTTAGCTTCCTGATTATGATGTATTGGATATTGCAAACAAGATTGGCATCATCTAAGTATGAAGATTTTTATGAAATAAATTCTGGGGAAAATTTTAGAACAAATAAAAAAAGGTTTACTTCGAGCTGCTTGATTCCTGTAGCGAGGCACTGTCGTTATTTGAATGGCGGCAGTTTGAATTCCGGACATGGTAACTGTAACTTTCTATTGTCTTAAAAAGACAAGTCTTAAAAGTCGAGAAGATCGACTTCGTTGCACCGGGTTTTATCCCATATGGCTGTCTCTTTCCGCAGGGCGGTCTGTCGAAAGCGTCGCACAAAGCACGAACTCCGTAGCTCCGGCGACGACCCCCAAGAGTCTCAGAGAAAAATGAACTCGTAAACTGAAAGACGTGGCCCGGAATCGAACCCACAACCTTTAGAGCGCGATGCAGACGGCTTGACCACTTGGTCACGGAAACTATCTAGTGTAATGTTGTTTAGTGTGACCTCTACTTTATTCTACTTCTATGAGTGTCACTCAATACTTGTGAATGTATCTATTTATTGTGGCTATGGTCTCGACGGTTCCGCAGCAACTGAGACATGTTGTTTGTGTCATAGACTAGTTCCCTGCAGCTCATAGATTAGTTCCCTGCAATTCATAGACTAGTTCCATGCAGTTCATAGACTAGTTCTCTGCCGTTCATAGACTAGCTCCCTGCAGTAAATAGTCTAGTTCCCTGCAGTTCATAGACTAGTTCTCTGCAGTGCATAGATTAGTTCCCGGCATGGTTGTGTTGTATGCGTGGATGATTCAGACATGGCAGCTGGGAAATTATAGATGCCATGATGTGTATGACTGGAAAAAGTGGTTAACTAGATCTGAGTAAAGGTAAAAGATATCCGTGTGAACGTGGGAGGCAAGGGGAATCCACGCATTATCTTCCTAAGATTTCATTGAATTCTACAGAAGTTCAAAGGTATATATAGTTGTAAGAAAATGTCTAGCGGTGTTCTTTAGGTTACATTATTAGGAGATCTTCATTTGAAAGATCTGCGGGGGAATGGGCAGATGCAGACTCAGATAAATGTTGCTGGAAGGATTGAGACGGTGGCATGAAGGAATCCCATCAGAGAGTTGATCCACAACATTAAGGACTGAGATCTATCCAAGGAATATGAAAACCTACCCCAGTTGACAGGGCACATGATGATGACTATGTCGATTTGTGTCGGATGTGTTGTCTGTCCATTGTTGCCCAGCAGAATCACTTGCTCATCATTTCAGTCGCTGAGTGTGCCCGGAAGTGACTTAGCCGACTGTTTGACCCCGGAAACGTTTGTTACCATGACAACAGAAGTGCCGCTTGTTGATCAGGCGGAGATAATTAGGCTGGTGATTTTCTTTCAGCACGCTTCTGGGTGCTCTCCCTTTTCTCCACTAGACTGGGCATTAAACGGTGTTTCTAGTTTCTATCAGCCCACTTTCGCCATCAAAGAACCGTGTTTTATCAAATATCAGCCTATCTTCGCCTTCATTACACAGTGTTCTATCAGCTTATCCTCGCCTTCATTACACAGTGTTCTATCAGCTTATCCTCACCTTCATTACACAGTGTTCTATCAGCTTATCCTCGCTTTCATTACACAGTGTTCTATCAGCTTATCCTCGCCTTCATTACACAGTGTTCTATCAGCTTATCCTCGCCTTCATTACACAGTGTTCTATCAGCTTATCCTCGCCTTCATTACACAGTGTTCTATCAGCTTATCCTCGCCTTCATTACACAGTGTTCTATCAGCTTATCCTCGCCTTCATTACACAGTGTTCTATCAGCTTACCCTCGCCTTCATTACACAGTGTTCTATCAGCCTATCTTCACCTTCATTACACAGTGTTCTATCAGCTTATCCTCGCCTTCATTACACAGTGTTCTATCAGCTTATCCTCGCCTTCATTACACAGTGTTCTATCAGCTTATCCTCGCCTTCATTACACAGTGTTCTATCAGCTTATCCTCGCCTTCATTACACAGTGTTCTATCAGCTTATCCTCGCCTTCATTACACAGTGTTCTATCAGCTTATCCTCGCCTTCATTACACAGTGTTCTATCAGCTTATCCTCGCCTTCATTACACAGTGTTCTATCAGCTTATCCTCGCCTTCATTACACAGTGTTCTGTCAGTCTATCTTCGCCTTCATTACACAGTGTTCTATCAGCTTGTCCTCGCCTTCATTACACAGAGTTCTATCAGCCTATCTTCGCCTTCATTACACAGTGTTCTATCAGCTTATCCTCGCCTTCATTACACAGTGTTCTATCATCAGTCTATCTTCGCCATCATTACACAGTGGTCTATCAGCCTATCTTCGCCTTCATTACACAGTGTTCTATCAGCTTATCCTCATCTTCATTACACAGTGTTCTATCAGCTTATCCTCGCCTTCATTACACAGTGTTCTATCAGCTTATCCTCGCCTTCATTACTCAGTGTTCTATCAGCTTATCCTCGCCTTCATTACACAGTGTTTTATCAGCTTATCCTCGCCTTCATTACACAGTGTTCTATCAGCTTATCCTCGCCTTCATTACACAGTGTTCTATCAGCATATCCTCGCCTTCATTACACAGTGTTCTATCAGCTTATCCTCGCCTTCATTACACAGTGTTCTATCAGCTTATCCTCGTCTTCATTACACAGTGTTCTATCAGCCTATCTTCGCCTTCATTACACAGTGTTCTATCAGCCTATCTTCGCCTTCATTACACACTGTTATATCAGCTTATCCTCGCCTTCATTACACAGTGTTCTATCATCAGTCTATCTTCGCCATCATTACACAGTGTTCTATCAGCCTATCTTCGCCATCATTAAACAACATTCCTATCAACCTAGAATTACTTATTTAAATAAAACTATTACTGTTTGTGTTTGTATGTAAATATTACCAAGCATGCTGTAAATTTGGAAATATATGCACGTTTCCTAACTCGTACAAAAGGCAACGCTCCGTTTAAACACCTAAACACACATACAAACAAATGATTTTTGTAAATATACACCTACACACATATACGAACAAATGATAACATTTATAAATAAAACAAAAAGATAGCACGCTCTGTAAATATACAATTTTGACTCTTAATAAATATTTCTACAAACTAATTTTTAACATAATAATGATAATAATAATAACGTGTTGATGTGTGTCCTCGACTTGCGGCTGCCCAAAGGTCGCAATATCATCGGAAATTTTCTACTCTGGATAGAGCGAAAGCCAGCATTGTTCTTCCAAATTTCACAACCAGTACCACAGTTTCTAGTGTAGGCTTTCATGGTAGCATTATATTTCCTTTCGTGACGTTTTGCAAGCGTGCTGCACACTCTTTTGTTCTTTCTGTTCTTTCTTTCTTTCTTGTTGCTTGCTTTCTTTCTTTCTTCCCCCTTCTCTGCTTTATGGCAGGTTTCATTCTGTCTGTATTTCTTTGTTTGTGTGTGCGTTTGCTTGTTTGATTTTTCTTTCTTTCTGTCTGCTTCTATGGTATATGGCAAATGAATTTATTTATTTATTTTTTTCTTGCTTGCTTGCTTACTTTGATAATTCTCTTGTTCGATACCTTTAACACAAATTTTAAACGACGACTTAAATGACAGATGAACAATGAAAGAAAAACGAGAAGCCAAACACGAGTTCAAAGCAATGTTCAGAGTTCCGCTTGTCAATGAATATTTGTTTTTTGTTGAGGTACATATTCAGGTAAATAGCCATGACATGTTGTCTACGAATTTCATTGACAGATTAAAGATGGCAGCTGCATGCTCAGCAAGAAGACGGCAAGTGACGTGGGCAAGCTCTACAACCAAGGCCTGGCACAAGTTCACCACTTTGAGATGAAACCGTCGCTAGGTAAGCTTCTGTCTGCGTATCCACATTCTTGTCTGTCTCTTTATGTCTGTATGACTGCTTTTATTTTTGTCTTCATTTCCGTCTTTATTTGTGTCATTTATATTATAGAAAGAAAGAAAGAAAGAAAGAAAGAAAGAAAGAAAGAAAGAAAGAAAGAAAGAAAAAAAAAAAAAGAAAGAAAGAAAGAAAGAAATGCCGGAACATCAGCGGGGGCATCCATTAAATGCCTTGCGCCTCTGTCTCCTGCAGCTTGCGGCGGGGAATTCACTGACCTGGCCGGAGACTTCGCCAGCCCCGGCTGGCCTAGAAACTACACCCACCACCTCAACTGTACCTGGACAGTGCTCGTTCCAGAACACAAGGTCAGTGTTGTACACACACACGTGTCCAGTGTGCCGATTTACTGTCCCCTGTCTGGTTCTACCTTTCTGTTCTATGCTTGGTTCTACCTTAGTGTCCTCAGTCTGGTTACACCTTACTACGTTCTGTCTTATTCTACCCTACTATCTCCTGTTTTCTACATTATTATCTTCTGTCTTATTCTAAATTACTATTTTCTGTCTTCCTCTTTTCTTGATGGACGAAAGATGAGTGATTGGAAGGGCCGAATGTAAGACGGACCTGCGTGCCCAATTTGTGATCCTTTTAAAATAAAGTTGATTTGATTTGATTTTTCTAATTCTCCATTGCTATCTTCTGCCTTATGCTATCTTACTATCTTCTGTCTGTATCTACATTAGTATCTTGTCTTATTCCTACTTACCATGTTCTGTCTAATTCTACACTGCTATATTACGTCGTATGCTATCTTACTATCTTCTCTCTGTTTCTACATTATTCCATCTAGTTCTAACTTACCATCTTCCTGGTTCTTCCCCACTGCCTACTGTCTTTCTCCACCTCATTCTCTTCTTTTTCTTCCACATCACATATTCTGCCCGGTTGTACCTTACTAACTTATGTCTTATTCTACGTCACAATTCTCAATCATTCTGTGCTAATGCGTCACGTAATCTCTTTTTTTTTCTATGTCCCTCATTTCACATTCATATTGTTCCGTTTTTTTTTAAATACAATAATGTTGTTTTGTTAATATTATTTACTTTTCAACTTGAATCATACATGACCAGAGATTTCTTGTCTTTAAACCTCCCCTGTCGCTCGCGTCATTTCCGTTGCAAACGTGCTCATTTTATTTCGTGTTCCATATTTCTCAGTATTTAATTTCTTTTGTCTGTCCTGAATTTTGCTGTTTCCTTGTTTGTTCTGCTAACAAAACGTGTCATGTCGTCTTCATTATGATCTTGTGTTTTTAAATCTCCATTCATCCGTTTTTCAATCAGCTTATTAAATGTAATCGTCTTGTGGTGACGGATGGAATTATGTGCTTGTCCAACTGGCTCTCTGAAAGGGTTTGCTTCTGTTGGGTTTGTTCTCCTTTTAGTATCTTATTTGCTTTTTACTTTCTAAACATTAGTCAACTTCTAGCGTCACGACTTGATCCAGAAATCGAAGAATCAATGATGGAATGCATAAAAGAAATTAATACATCCATCCGTCCTTCCGTCTTCCGTGTGTTCATCCATCCATACATCAGTCCATCCGTATGTTCATCTGTCGGTCAGTCTGTCTGTCTGTCTTCATGTGTGTGTGTGTGCGCGTGTGTGTGTCTGTCTGTCTGCCTTCATGTCTGTCTGTCTTCATGTCTGTCTTCATGTGTGTCTGTCTGTCTGTCTGCCTTCATGTCTGTCTGTCTGTCTGTCTGTCTTCATGTCTGTATGTCTGTCTGTCTGTCTTCATGTCTGTCTGTCTGTCTGCATGTCTGTCTGTCTGTCTGCTAACTAGTCTGTCAACTGTCTGTAGACAGTTTATTTACTGTGTTACATTGGTTTATAATGCTTTACATTGTATTTCATTTATTTTAGAGTGTTTTATATTTGATTTGGTTTACAAAGATAAAAATACAGTTTGGTCAAACTCGTGCACTCTTCACGAGCAGGGAGGGGCAAACATTGACACCCAGACACAGAGACAGAATTAGAGTGTTACACACACACACACACACACACACACACACACACTCACAGGAGGGAGAGAGAGGGAGGGGCAAACATTGACACCCAGACACAGAGACAGAATTAGAGTGTTCTAGTTAAACACACACACACACACACACACACACAGAGGGAGAGACGAATAAGGAAAACACATGTTGTTCACATCCGTGAAATTTGAGGCATTTATTCGCGAGAGCGTTAATGAACCTTCCAAACGTTTTTGTATGACTACTCATCCACTCCTTTCCTCTCTCTTCTCTCCCTATCTTCTTTCTCCCCTGTTCTATCGTCAACTCTCCCTCAGCTTTCTCGGTCTCTCAGTCCTCTCTCATTTCCCTTCTTCTCTCCTCCTTCACTCTCTCCCTCATGACTCCCCTACTCTCACTAACTCCCTCACCCTCACTATCTCCCTCTCTTCCACTTTAGCTCATTCTCCCTCTAAGCTCCTCCAGATTTCTCTCCCTTCCTCTGTTCTCTCGCTCTCTCACTACCTCTCTCTCTCTCTCTCTCTCTCTCTCTCTCTCTCTCTCTCTCTCTCTCTCTCTCTGTCCGTCTCTCGTTATCCCTCTCCCTCTCTTTCTGTCCAGTTTGCCCACTGAGTGACCCTTTGAAATAAAGTTCTTTCGTTCCTCTCTCTCTCTCTCTCTCTCTCTCTCTCTCTCTCTCTCTCTCTCTCTCTCTCTCTCTCTCCGTTCTTCCATTTTCACCCCTCTCTGTCTCTCTCACATCTCTCTATCTCTCCTTCCCTCTCTTATCTCCCTCCCTGCCTGCACTCCATCACTTCGGCTCCTACCATTACACCATCTAGAAGAAGAAATCTTAAGCACAACGAGCTATCGACCTTTCTGCGCATGCTCAAATTCCCATGAAGATTTATGTGACGCCAAACATGAAAACCCATAAATTTCCCACTCACACAAAAATCTATAATAATATTTTCCAATTTTTTCTTGTTTTGATTTCCACTCTTTCATTCATTAACGTTTTTCATTTGTGTTCCTATGCATGATTCCCGTTGAAAATTATTTTTGCAATGACTCTATGTGCATGTCACATACAGTGTAATTAAATGCAGAGTCTTGCGGTGTAGTGGCAGTTTTTGCTCCATGTATACATGGCAGCTGCGTTAATGCTGTGTTAGTTATTTATGAGCAACTGGCCGAATAGGTAGAATGTCGGGTTCTCTTTCAGGAGACCCGGGTTCGAATTCTTGGTACGGTGTTGATTTGTTTATGTAAAGTCAAATCACAACAAAGGAATCATGGTTAAGAATTAAGACATACGCCAACTGTCACACCCGTCACTCTGGATTCACAATGTTATTGTTATTATTGTTACCTTATTTCAGATTGTAATGTTACCTTATTTCAGATTGTCATGTTCACCTTTATTCACTTCGATCTGGGGAGAAGACCCGTTAATCCATGCGATAGTTCCAACGACCGACTGCGCATCACGGAACTGACGTCACAGGGGGATGTGACGTTCTGCGCGAGTCCACCAATGACAACCTACATTAGCCAGACCAACTTTGTGACCTTCAACTTTGTGACTAACGCCCACAGCGATGCCCAAGGGTTCAAGGTGGCATTTAAAGGAGGTATGCGAGCGAACTTGGCCTTTCTGCTTCTTTGTTTAGTCGTACCCTTTTGTCTTTCCATGTTCTATTCCCTCATCTTCTGTTTCTGGTGCCTTTCCTTCTGTTTCTGGTGCAATACCTACTGTTTGTAGTGCCTCTTCTTCTATTTCTGGTGTCTTCTCTGCTATTTGTGGGTCTTCCCTCCTGTTTGTGGTACCTCGACTATAGTTTGTGGTGCCTTCCCTCCTGTTTGTGGTACTCCGACTACTGTTTGTGGTGCCTCGTCTTCAATTTATGGTGTTTTCTCTTCTGTTTGTGGTGTTTTCCCTTCAGTTTCTGGTACCTTGACTACTGTTTGTGGTGTCTTCCCTCCTGTTTTTGGTGTCTTCCCTCCTGTTTCTGGTGCCTTCCCTGCTGTTTGTGTAGCATTGCCTACTGTTTGTGGTACATTGCCTACTGTTTAATGCGTCTTGCCTACTGATTATGGTGACTAGCTTCCTGCTCTTATGCATCTCCTCTTGTTTGTAATTCGTCCTCTCCTATGTGTGGTGCTTTCTCGACTCTTAGTGACGCCTTGTCTCCTATTTATGGTGCTTCGCCTCCAGTGTGTGTGGTATCTCGCCTCCTATATGTTCTGCCAGGCTCCTATTTGTGATGCCTGCCTCGTGTATCAGGTGTCTCGCCTCCTGTGTGTGGTTCCTGGCCTACCGTGTGTGGTGCTTTGCCTCTTATTTGTGGTGCCTCAGACGTGATAGCTTTAAATGTTCTATTTTTGTATACATATATCATCTTTCTGTTTATACACATATCATTTATTATTTATGATTATGCACATGTCTGTCATACTCTTTTCTTATCTTTCTGTTTTTTTAATTTTTTGTTTTTTAACAGTCGCTCGTTTTGAACTCAAACGTAGATTATATACGTACTACTACTTCTAGTTCACTGGACTGATTTCTGCATGTGGGCTAGCCTTCCCTATAGCCAGTGTTCCTCGCTATCAGGTGAACCCACTCCGACTTCACAGTTATTTGTAATTAACGTCGTCGAGAAGTCAACATTTTAGTTTATCTCTGTATTATACACACTTCTTGTTAGAAGTGCTCGCTGTTCCCAGAGGGGCCAGAGCCGCCCCATTAGGTCCCCACATCCCAGAATGTCAGGTGATAATGCCGGTCCCTGGCAAGATCAAGCGCGGATACTACACTTTGATCTTAGAAAAAAGGCCGAGAAGCGATCTTTTTACACACTTCACAACACACCTCACTGGCATGCTTACATTCGATCTATCGTTACCCTAATATAAATGCAACACTATTCTTTACATCAAATAATTGATACAATTTCTAATTGACAACCCCCAGACTGGCCCTGTCGCGCCATGCTGACGTCAGACAGAGGGGAAATCGCCTCACCACAATGGCCAGAGCAGTATTCACCCGGTCTCAACTGTGCCTGGACTATCAAGGTGAGAAAACTGAGAAAACTACTTCCTGCGCATTACCAACCCCTGTTTGTTCCGGTTACAAAATTACTTCCCTTGCTTCTTGTTCAATTATGTAATTATCTCCCGTGCTAATACCCAGCACTTCTGAACACTAAACTTTCATCAATTTTGCCTGAACTAGTTGTTGAGATTGTTCTGAGTGGGTACATGAGGGAACTAGTTGTTGAGTGGTGATATAAATAGCTGATCATTTTTCTCAAATGTTATGTTTGTCATTGTGCCAGCTCAGTTCTCCTTGTCAGTTCATCTAGCCACATGGAAGTTTAAAATGGGAGGACCTCGTGAGGGGAAAATATACACCGATCATGATGCATTCTTTGTATTGATTTCGGTAGTTCAGAAACAAATGGTAAACAATGAAACTATCATGTCATGCAACTAACTTTTATTTTAAAACTTGGTGCAATAAGACTAGTATAGTGTGCTGTCATTTAGTACTATCATTGTCCCCACCATTATCATTATGCGCCGTGTCAAATGGCTAAACGACCTTGTTCCTCCATAGATTTTGATCCTTTGAGTTCTGACTTAATTCTGTTTGAATCCTTCTCGTCATCATCATCTAGCGTCAAATGGTGTATACGCGCTTGCCCCTTCACATATCTTGTTCTATGTTGTTCTCAGTTAATTGTTTTAGTGATATTCCCCCATGCCATCTCTTACACCACCAAATATCAGTTCTCCCCTACTGTTGCCACTTCTTTGATCCCTGACTTTCGATTCACCAATAGTTCTAACGTGTTTCTCTTCTCATTGTATGACTCTGTAGTCTAGTGTGATGCAGTTCAGCATTAAACTGTAGTGTAGTGTAGGGTAATGTAGTGTAGTGTAATGTAGTGTAGTATAATGTAGTGTAGTGTAGTATAATGTAGTGTAGTGTAGGGTAATGTAGTGTAGTGTAATGTAGTGTAGTATAATGTAGTGTAATGTAGTGTAGTATAATGTAGTGTAGTGTAGGGTAATGTAGTGTAGTATAATGTAGTGTAGTGTAATGTAGTGTAGTATAATGTAGTGTAATGTAGTGTAGTATAGTGTAGGGTAGTGTAGTGTAATGTAGTGTAGTATAATGTAGTGTAGTATAATGTAGTGTAGTATAGGGTAATGTGTTGTAGTATAGTGTAGTGTAGTGTAATGTAGTATAATGTAGTGTAGTATAATGTAGTGTAGTGTAGGGTAATGTAGTGTAGGGTAATGTAGTGTAGTGTAATGTAGTATAGTGTAGTGTAGGGTAATGTAGTGTAGTGTAGTATAATGTAATGTAGTGTAGTGTAATGTAGTGTAGTATAATGTAGTGTAGGGTAATGTAGTGTAGTATAATGTAGTGTAGTATAATGTAGT
>JACEFZ010004174.1:185000-340000 GCA_014155875.1 Cepaea nemoralis
CATTCTGTCTTCCTCCATCTCTCTTTCCGCAAATCTGTCCTGTTGTCACAACATGTTCCACTTTTTTGTCTGCCCATAATGTGGCCAGTTAATGATAACTGCCTCTTTCTGATGTTTGTAGTAAGTTGTCTTTGCGACACAGCTTCCCTTAAAACGTCCTGATTGCTCATTTGAACACGTGAGAATCACCTCAAATATATAGGATATTGTCTAGGAGATAACTTAATAAACAAATACATTTTACGTTCACAGGTGCTCTAAACTGATACAGTGCTGAAAGATAATATATCGCCAAACTGTCATCTCCCATTTGGACATAATGGCGTTTGCGTCTCAGTCTTTCTCTCGGTCTCTCTCCCAGTTCCTCCATCTCTGTTTCTTTCTCTTATGGAACTGTAAACAAACATCACTACTCAAACATGTCTCATATCTCAATTTTCACTAACCGGTTGCACCTGTTGTTTGTGTCCCCAGAAATAAAGAAGAAAAGAAGAAAGATCTGGAGAAGTACTCATGCAGCGCCGAGGAGAGTGTGTCCTTGTACAAGGAAAATTACGTCGGGATGCTGAACAAATTGTGAGTACACGACATTGTGTGTGGGCGCGTGTGTGCTGGTGCTTGTGTCTGGGCGCTTGTGTGTGTGTGCGTGTGTGGGCGCTTGTTTGCGGGTGCTTGTGTGTGGGCGTTTGTGTCTGGGAACTTGTGTTCAGGTGGTTCTGTGTCAGAGTTTATGAGTGCAAATTTGTGTACGGGAGTTTGTAAGTTTGAGCTTGTGTGTGAGTGCTTGTTTCTGGAGGTCTTGAGTTTGAGTACTTGTGTGTGGGCAACTTGTGTGTAGGTGCTTGTTTGTGGGGGTCTTGAGTTTGAGTACTTGTGTGTGGGTGCTTGTTTGTGAGGGTCTTGAGTTTGAGTATTTGTGTGTGAGTACTTGTTTGTGAGGGTCTTGAGTTTGAGTATTTGTGTGTGGGTGCTTGTGTGTGGTCAACTTGTGTGTAGGTGCTTGTTTGTGGGGGTCTTGGGTTTGAGTACTTGTGTGTGGGCAACTTGTGTGTAGGTGCTTATTTGTGGGGGTCTTGAGTTTGAGTACTTGTGTGTGTGTGCTTATTTGTGGGGGGTCTTGAGTTTGAGTACTTGTGTGTGGGTGCTTGTGTGTGGTCAACTTGTGTGTGGGTGCTTGTTTGTGGGGGTCTTGAGTTTGAGTACTTGTGTGTGTGAGTGCGTGTGTGTGGGTGCTTGTTTCTGTGGATCTAGAGTTTGAGTACTTGTGTGTGTGAGTGCGTGTTTGTGGGTGCTTGTTTGTGTGGATCTAGAGTTTGAGTACTTGTGTGTGGGTGCTTCTCGGGTTGCAAGTGTGTGCGTCAGCCTGTCCCCGTGTCTGTACAACAATGGTTGTGTTTAGTTGTACATGTGCATGTGAGTGTATAAGTGTATGGTTGTACACGTGATTGCCATATATTTATCATCATCATGTGCCATGCCGATAAGCGTTGGGAGGTCATATTTCGTCATCTCACGCGATCACCAGAGTCGTGGATCAGCTCTGTGTTATTGTCTCGGACATACCACGTGCCAAGCCATCCATGTATTTACTTATCTGCCTTCTTCTTGTTCTTTTCCCCTCAATCCTGCCAGTTGTCACTAGGTTCTCCAATGTATTTCTTCTCATAAGATGTCCATAAAAATTGTGACTGTCTACATATATTTTTTCTAATCCGTCTACGGTTTCCATTTGTTTCTTGTAGTACTTGCTCATTGGTTTTTCTGTCTGCCTATGGTATTCTTTGCAATTTCCTAAGAAACCACAACCATTAGATATTTTTTTTCCCCCAGCTTGTCTGCTAATTTTTCACATATTAGTACATATATATGTATTATTATTATGCGTGTGAGTGCTTTGGTGTGTTAGCAAGAAGACAGAATGCGCGAAACAACAACAAACAAACAAACAAACAAAGAACAGCAGTGTTCACATGTATTCACTAATACAGTGGTTCTCAACCTTTCTTGGCCCGTGCCCCCCTTCACCATATTTTCAGAACGTGTTCTTCCCCCCCCCCCTCCTCCCCCTTTCAAATTTCCTACCTAAAAATTTGGCCCGTACCCCCTTCACCATATTTTCAGAACGTCATTCCCCCCTTTCGTATTTCCTACCTATGAAATAGGTAATAATGGAAGCTAAATTTAATAGCACATACTAAAAGAAGTCTAGACGCCCACATAAAACGTGATTTGTGGGTCTACTTACTTTATAAAATGAATATTAGAAGAGTGAGACGTACAGAACCGTACAGTATGAAGGGAAAAACAATATCAAGTAATCGGTCCTTGTATTAACACGATCTTGAAATAATCTTAATTCCCCCCCCCCCCCCCCCCCCCCGGAAACCCTAAAATTCCCCCCTGGAAGGGAATTCGCCACCGGTTGAGAACCACTGCATTAATACATATATGATGAAACGACCACGATATACAAATAAACAAGAGAAATATTAATTGACAGACTGGGAATTGACTGATTAAAAAAAATGAATTAAAGAGGAAGGTGATTAATAAAAGTCAGTGAAGAAAGAAACAAACCAAGAACGGCAAATATTGAGACACAGACAGACAGACAGAAGGAAAGAAAGAAAGAAAGAAAGAAAGAAAGAAAGAAGAAAGAAAGAAAGAAAGAAAGAAAGAAAGAAAGAAAGAAAGTATATCAATGTGACACTAACCACGTCATCTGTTTCTATCTCACAGCACACAAGAGAGGACATTTGATGAGGACATCGATTCTGCCAGGTAAGCACGATATGTCCTGTTGTCAACCAGCGATTGACGGTAGACTTTTATTTCTTTGCTTCCAGCCGTGGCCTCACCTCCGTGACCTTTCACGCGGGAATATTCAAATGACATATTCCGTCAACACACATAGCTGCTTCATGAAGATCCGGTCTAGCTCCTTTCTTAGTTTATAACAAATAACTTGTATGCGAATCATTTGGAAGGACAACTTATCATCATTATCTTCTGTATCGTCATCTTCATTATCACTATCATCATCATCATCATCATCATCATCATCATCATCATCATCATCATCATCATCATCGTCATTATAGTCATTATCATCATCAGCATCACCAAAGACCATCATTTTCATCATAGTTATCATTATCACCATCAGAATCATATTCATTGTTATCATCATCATCATCATCATTATCATCATCATCATCATCATCATCAGCATCATCATCATCATCATCACTACCATCATCATCAAATCAGCATTATCATCATCGTTATCATCATCATCATCATCATCATTATCATTATCATCATGTTATCATCATCATCGTCATCATCATCGTTATTATCATCATCATTATCATTATCGTTATCATCATCGTTATCATCAACAAGATCATTATCATCATCATTATCAATCATCATAATGTATCATCATCGTCCATCATCATTGTTGCCATCATTATCATCGTTTATATCATCATCATCATCGTCATCATTTCATCGAAATTATCATCATCCATTATCATCACCCACAATTGGCATCATCCGTCATCAGCATCGTCATCATTATTATCATCATTATCATCCATTATCATCATATTCTTCATCATTATCAAAGTTATCATTATCATTAACACCATCATTGTCATCATCGTTATCATCAAAGGCATCATCGTTATCATCATCATCATTATCATCATCATTATCATCATAATTGTCATATCCTTATCATTGTTATCATCATCATTGTCATCATCATTATCATCATCACTATTATCATTGTCTTCATCATAATTGTAATCATTGTTATCATCATCATCATTGTAATCACCGTTATCATCATCGTTATCATAAACAAGATCATTATCATCATCATCAACATCATCGTCTTCATTTATCATCATAATATATCAGCATGCTTCATCATCATCACCGTCATCGTAATCATCACCGTCGTCATCATTATCATTCTCACCCATCATCATCATCATTGTCATCGTCATCATTATCATCATCATCATCATTGTCATCATTTCATCGTTAGCATTATCATCGCTCACCATCATTATCATCATCGTTGTCCTTATTATCATCATCGTAATCATCATTGTTATCACCATCATCATGATCATCATCATCCAACGGTGTGTCCAATACAAAACTGCTCCCCTCATAATCTGTATCTCGAAGTTCCCTTGTAGCATAAACCGGATGTCCTATTTTTGTTGCTGTTGTGTGCTGTCGTGTGCTCTCATGTGCTGTCATGTGTTCTTGTGTGCTCTCAGGTCTATCACACATGCAATCCCTCCACACCGTGTTTCTCCTGTTCTCCACTTCCACGGTACACCTCCTTCCCTCTGATTATGTCCAGACAACCATGTGTCTTTTACATAAACAGACATTTACGTGTCTTTTACATATCCAGGCATCTAGATGCTTTTTATATGTCCAGACATCCATGTCTTTTACATCTCCAGACACCCATGTCTTTTACATCTCCAGACATCCATGTGTCTTTTACATCTCCAGCGGGAGTCTCCGTGTCCAAAAGATTATACCGCCTGCCCTGCACTCTGAAGGTTGTGGGTTCGATCCTGTATACATCATTCGGTTCATGGATGCAGTTTTCTTGGAGACTGCCAGGGGTGGCATTTATTTATCCTGATATTTCAATGACCTCGGGGTTTCGCAGGCAGTGTGTGTGTGGGGGGGGGGGGGGGGGGTGTGGAGTGTGGGTGCTGTGGTGATCCAGTGGCAAGCACGCTTGCCTGACGTCCCAGTGATCAAGCGTTCCAATCCCCTGGAGGTAGCTATCTTTTTATGTGCCTTAGCTCCTGGGTCGACCCAGCTTAAAAGTGATACCAGAAAATGCTGTTTGAAGTGAAGACCGCCGACGTGAAAGTGACCACCACATCAGCCATGGGGTGTTGACTGGTCTGAAGATCTATCACACTAGCACCAGATACCGAATACACAGTTGTTTGATTAATGTTTATAATGATTTAAAAATATGGAGAATAATTAACCATAATTAATTTTTAACAGTAAACTGACATGTAGAAAGAAGTATCCTGAATCAGATCCTTGCCACCTTTAGGGTGTAAGTGAGATGATGATGATTATTATTATTGAATCCAATCCACTGTAACCAATAGACACGTGATATGATTTCGTATAATCTGAAGTGATAGAACATATACGAATGCTAATTCATGTCCTAAATACAATTATAACATTGATTTTTATTGTTGTGTTATCAGCAGGGACTATGGAATAGACGCCGACAACACCTTTGCGAACCCACTGTACCGAGGCAACCACACCACGCCTCCGCGACGAAGCGAGATCACACTGATCTCCGTGTCAGACGTCCTCTCAGATAGCGGATGTAGCAGCAGCAGCGGCAGCAGTGCAGGCCAGGACAGCACCGCACAGCTGATCAACAGTCCCATGCTGAACTGAACACTTGACCTACCAGAACAAACTACTGCAGCCAAAAGTGCCGGCATTACACTTGTGGCGAGATGAGCAAAACGCAAACTAGTTGGGAGCTAATTCAGAGCTGTGCACTAAAGACATATTTCTAAAGTTAGATATTGGATGCATGTGTAACATGCTATGGATATTTATCTTCTTTGTCAGCTTACTTTCCACAAACCAGTCATGCCAAAGCGTAATGCATGTAATCATTTAAAGTTTGACACACAATGGCACATCAGCTGTGGATTTCAGCAAAGATTACTGCGTTATAGTTTTGATATTTATCAGACGACGCGATTTTCCAAGCGGCATAGTTACAGACGCCAGAACAGTCGAGTTATAAGCCACGCCTGATGACAAAACCACTCTTCCGCTGCAACTATTTGCGTGTGTGTGTGCACGCACGTGTGTGTGTGTGTGTGTGTGTGTGTGTGTGTGTGTATGTGCATAATTGTGTGGTCTGTTTGAAATCTTACTGCTCCGCTTTAGCGTTATCATATGTCCAATATTCTTCAACTGAATTATATTCTCGACCTTCGAGGTGTCACATGAAATGATGATCTTATGCAGATAGGTCATCTTCTGTGAAACAATCACTCGTATAGAAAGACCTTCTCGTCTATTAATATTTGCCCATATAAAACAATCTGCTCAAATTAACCAATTTCCTGGCACGGAAAGATCTTGCATTGAAAGACCTGTTTGTGTGGAGATATCTCTTTGCGTAAATAACTGTCTCATGTTGGAAGAGCTTCTTGAACTCAAAGACATTCTGACATGGAATGGTTTTCTCATGCGAAACTGTCTTCCTGTAATGCAAAGCCTGCATGTAAAGACAGTTTGGTATGAAAATACCCTCTTATAACTTAACACTTAGCATAGCATATGCCACTTGAAATGGCTTTAAAATCTTCCCAAGGTTATCAGATTCCACTAATATCAGCTCCATTTGAGACTCTACATCCAAAAGGTACTAGACTCCACTCAGAGTATCTCATTTTTTAGGATTATACATTCGGAGGATACTAGACTCCATTCAGAGTATCTCATTTCTTGGCACTCACATGTGAATGATACTAAACTCCATTCAGAATAGCTCATTTGTTGAGACTCTACAAGTTTAGATAAATGAAGATATAATCATTTTGGTATTACTAAGAGTGACTTCTGATAATCTGTATGTTGACATGATAAGGCATTTGTGGTTATTTGTTGATCTGGAGCAATGAGCATCAAATTTTATTCTCATTTTTACTCATTATATCATTCGTGACCGGAAATTACTTAAAACATTACAGGCTATTATAATTACATTTTTGGGAGCCTATGCTAAGAGCTAAAACCATTTTGTGTGAGAAATGAATGAACAGTCAGGATATTTTGATGTTTATTTTTTGTATTTGTATTTTGTTTGTAAAGATCTTCCATTTAATTTATTGCATGATGATGAATATTCTTTCACAATGTACATACCAATTTAATCATATGAATGACCCTGACATATGAACTCTGGATAATGAATGCGGCATGGAGGAACTATTGTGTACATATCTTCATTTCCCATGAAATCTGACAGTAACTTATTGTGTATTGTGCATGAGATGCGAATTTTATTTCTGTTCATTTGCTGTGTCTGAGAGCAAAGAGCTGAAATACTGAGTCAATGAAATGGTGCACATTTGATTGTGTGATAGTTTATGGTCACCTGTAGCTTATCGCTCCTTTTCAAGTAATAAGACGTTCATCTGGGATTTATATTACAATGATATAGATAATTCAACAGTACTTTGGCATCCGTGTCTAGTGTGCAGTCTTGAGTTGTTCAGATAAGTATTTTGAGCCACATTTCAAATTAACCTGGAGGGAACCTTGTATACAGAATAAACATTTCTGACTAATGTGAGTGCATAACCAAGTTTACTTGCTACAGCTTTCACTGAAGTTGTTGTAGCCAGATAGCTAGCATGCTTGCCTACCGGCCCTGGGTTGGTGTGTTTGAATCCTCCCATGAGGCGGGGATATGTTTTAATTGGTCAAGACCCCCAGGTCAACCAAGCGTAAACTTTGCACCAGAAAATTATCTGGGAAGTAAAGACGGCGGTATTGAAAACATCGTCAGTAGAGTATCAACTGATTCTTCATCATCATCATCACGTGCCCTGCCGGCTGACGTAGGCGTTCATGACTCTCCAAAGATCTCGGTATTTGATGTTCTGGATTAACTCTGCTGATGCTACTCCTCCATGCCACCGTCTCAATCCGTCGAGCATCATTTCTCTTGATCTGCCTCTGCCTCTCTTCCCCTCGATGTTTCCAGTTGTAACAATGTTCTCCAATGCCTCTCTTCTCATCACATAACCAAAGAAAGCTGTTTGTCACTTTCTTATTGTTGTATATAGTGTTCTAGTTTATTAGCCTCTTTCAGGCAATCGCTGTTAGTTACTCTGGCATTCCAAGGAATTCGCAACATTCGTCTCAAAAACCACATCTGTGTTGCTTCTAAGTTCTTCCTAATTTGTTCATTTACATTCCAAGACTCACTGCCATACAACTGGTTAGCACTATATATCCATTTTGCCTCATGTCATGGAAAATGGTTCTGAGAATATACTTGACTTGACTTTTGTCACACTTATCTGTTGTCTGTCTTCATTGGCAGTTTGAGCTGAGTGTGTCTTGGTCTGCAAGTTTGGGCTGAGTGTGTCTTGGTCTGCAAGTCTGGGCTGAGTGCGTCTTGGTCTGCAAGTTTGGGCTGAGTGTGTCTTGGTCTGGGAATAGGTAATATGAATGCATCATGTACACTCGGCGTAGAGAGTACTGGAAACTCACTACAGCCGGCCTTCCACTGGGAGGTGGCACTTGATTGATTGATTCATTGATCAATTGATTAATATTATTGCACATTCAGAGAACTCGTTAACAGACTGTACAAGTTGGTGAGAATAAATGTCCGTGTGCGTTGCAGGTAGCGCCTGGCATTGTTGAATGTTGAGCACGCCTGTGAACGTTTATACAATGTTTGAAATGCATCTATCCACCCCGAGTGATACTTCCTGATATAAATATGTACATAATGGCCCATGTATAAATGTGTATATTCCGCTATTTGCTAGTTTGTTTGTGAACTGATATTGTGATATACAGACCGGGTGGGAGACAAAAGAAGTGATAGTTAGATATGTTTGTACTGCTGTTTGTAGTTCTCATCGTAATGCTGACCACTATCATCATCATGTGCCAGTTGTCTATTAAAATATGGGGCTACCACCATTTACCCAACAGGCGTCAAGGCGTTAAAGAGGGTGCTTTACTTTCCTGTTTCTGAAATTTTGCACCGTGTGTTAGTGTCCCTTAGTTGAAGAAGTACAATGTTCAAGGCATAACTGCATGAAGCACTAGACACTTTATTTACTGACGAGACAGCACTCGATGTCTGATATGATGGACTTCATAATCATCAAGAATTTACAATCTTGTGGTAGTTGTGAAGCTTCCACATCATTCCATCCAACAGTTGTCTGCCTTGTGCCACTTTATAATTAAATTCCACGCAGGTCTGCATTGATAGATCTATGACTCTGTGTAGTTGTTATCTAACCAGTGATTTACCACTGTTGTAAATTCACGGGTATAGTTGTGTTGCATATAGGCAACAGCCCTTCGCCAAACTCCACCTGTGATTTTTGTGTTTGATGTTTGCATAATTAACATATTAGTGACACTGCGGCATTTCAAAATGTACCACGTGATAATTGCCTCTGTCACTCCAAGTCTGCTTTCTGCCAGGCTTACCTATCGGCCGGTAATACCTCTCACGTGAGGTAGTGAAGACATGCCACATTTCTTGTGAATGGAATGTAACATTACAATAATTCAAAACAATATTTTCCGGTGAATACCCACTTTATAAATTGTTCTTTTTGGTCCACATCCTTGTCTTTTCTCCCGTAGTTTACCTTGTAATACCCCTTGTGGTTTCTCTGCTTGTCTTAAATTAATAGCAAACCGCAAGAGCCTGATCTTATTCAGTATTTTATTAACAAGCTTACTTTATTCTGTTATCTAGTCAACGCCTACTTAAGAATTATTATAGTGCCAGTTTTAAGAAACCAGGTCGACACCAGGGACACGTGATCACGAAAACTCCCATTTGTATGGAGAGTATTTCATCGACTCCTCTACCATATTGCTTACTTGTGTGAATAATAACAAACATTATGTATATATGTGCATATTGTGTGTTTTGTTTCCAGCCACCAGAGACAACGCAGCTTAATGAACTCGGAGATCCCGCGCATAAACAAATACCCAAATTGTAACATGCTAATGTATTGGTTTTGCTTTAAAGTTGTGACTACTGTTGTTAGAAAGTAATTGTATAATCACGGCTTTCCTTGACAATATTAGAAAGTATAATTAATTATATTTTAATGCATTAAACAGTAACTTTAGAATCATGACGACTCTACAGAATATAGCGAGTAACATTATAGTCACAATAACTATTGCTTCACAGTTACGACTGCTAGTGATAATTTTACATAGTAACCATAGAGTTATATCAATTGTTGACAATTATATACACCATTTATTGAAAACAAATTAACATAAAGTATCCTTTCATGTAACAAAACAAAGGATATGCACTAACTTTAAGATTGGGTAACGTATAAGTATCAACATATGCACAATATCAGAGTTTATGGATACAATTACAATGGTTATTTCATAAGCAAAAATTTTAATTAATATGAAACCTGACAAAGAACATTCAAAGATTCTGGCATCTCGGGAATCTGTTGGCCTGCAATCTAAAGTGCCCCATGGTGATCAGACTAAAGCTCCCCGTGGTGATCAGACTAAAGTACCCTATGGTGAACAGACCAAAGTGCCCTATGGTGATCAGACTAAATTACCCTGTGGTGATCAAACTAAAGTTCCCTGTGGTGATAAAATTAAAGTTCCATGTGGTGATCAAACTAAAGTTCCCTGTGGTGATAAAATTAAAGCTCCATGTGGTGATCAAACTAAAGTTCCCTGTGGTGATAAAATTAAAGTTCCATGTGGTGATCAAATTAAACTTCCCTGTGGTGATCAAACTAAAGTGTCCTACGGTAATCAGGATAAAGTGCCCCGTGGTGATCAGACTAAAGTGTCCTATAGTGATCAGACTAAAGTTCCCTGTGGTGAACAGACTAAAGTGCCCTATGGTGAACAGACTAAAGTGCCCTGATGGTGATCAGACTAAAGTGCCCTGTGGTGATCAGACTAAAGTTCCCTGTGGTGAACAGACCAAAGTTCCATGTTGTGACTAGACTAAAGTTCCCTGTGGTGATCAGACTAATTGTGCCCTGTGGTGATCAGAGTTCATGGAGCTAACATTGTCTTCTGTTATGTGCTGGAAATTGTAGTTGTAGTTGTTTCCTGACCGGTGATTTACCACTGTTGTAAATTCACGGGTATAGTTGTGTTACATGTAGGCAGCAAACCTAACCTGTGATTTTTGTGTTTTATGTTTGCATAATTAACATATTAGTGACGTTGTGAAGTTTCAAAATGTACCACGTGATATCTGCTTCTACCAATACAAGTCTGCTTTCTGCTAGGCTGACCTATCAGCCGGTGATACCTCTCAAGTGATAAACTGAAGACATCGCATTTCCTGGAGATTTTTACGGAACATTAACATAATTTAACATAATTTTCCTGCAGTTACCTTGAACAATGAGGAAACACGTGCTATATTGTAACCTTTCTTGGTATATTTCTCTGCATCATGTGGTAGACAATTTAAATTACTGTGTGAATATATGTGTTGCATATTTCAGCTTGAAATATCTTTTTGATTGTGTTTATTTTGTGTAATTCTGCAGTAAGCACATGGCTAGATGCAGCGAAATATGTCAGGCAATAAATCGTGCAGTCTATTGTTTGTGTCGTCGTTATTCAAATTACAATAAGTATCCAAATTCACAATTTCAGTGCTCAGTGAACGGAAATTTACATTATGATATAGGGTGTACTTTTAATTACTGTGCAGTGTTTGAAAATATTGCCGATCCAAGTTTTGTAGTTACCTATTATGTTGCAATAACTTTACAGAGTGTGAATACAAAACTTGGACCGGCAATATTTTCAAACACTGAGCAGCCATTAAAAATACACCATAAACTTATTCATGTGATTGTGTTTCATGTCTTGTCCAAACAAGTTACCGTCGACTTCTCGTTCAGAAGGCAATAGCAAACTACTGAACGTAAAATTACCCAGAACATCAACTTGTGGCTGATAGCTTCTGAACACGACATGCGACATTTTTATACTCTAGAAGCGAGAAGCTAATATATTGGCGGGAAAGAAGGAAAGTTGAGTACGTATTAATTTATTATGTATATTTGTGTTGAAGAAGTTTAAATAGCTTTTGTTGTTAATGTGGTGTGATAGATTGCGCTGTGATGAATTGTGAATTATTTATTTATATAAGGTTATAGTTATTATTCTTTATTTATTTATGGTAAATTGATAAACAAGTGAGATCAATATTACATGCTCCTGATTAGAGAGTATCTGTGAGGCTGTGTGCTAGTGGCCATTGAGTTGAGAATATGAGTTGATCGAGGAACAACTAAAAATCAAGTGATTTTTGTAATAGAATGCGTAATAATATGTGTTCGACCTTAAAAGATATATTTGAAATAGTAATATTGGTTGTTGTTTGTATGGTGGAATATTCTGAACATATCATATTTGAACTGTTGTGTGTTGATTGCGTTTCATATTCACAAAAGTTAAATACATTAAAAGATGTTGCGGGGAGAGAGAAAGAGAGCGAGAGCAATAGACAAATATAGACAGAATAAGAATGAGGAAGATAAAGACAGGATGAAGAAAAACGGAGTTTGAAAGGGAAAAAAAAATATGACTTGCGGTAAGTAGACTGCTATCATGAGAAAGAGAGACGACAACAGCAAGTGATAGAGAAAAAGCAAGGTAAAGAATGAGGGGGATAGAGAGAAACTACGAGCGAGTCCACAGAGATAAAGAGAAAGGAATAATAAAGCGAGAAAGAGCACCTAAGAGATGAAAGAGAAAGAGAGACATAGTTGTAGTGTTATGTTTTTAAGTATCAGGGGCACATAATTTCGCATGCCCTTAGAATGAACGTCTGGCATTTCATGTCTGCACCAGACGTGTGGACAGTCACGTCATTTGCCAGTGTTGTAAATTCACGCGCAAATGGCGTCTAATTTCGCACTTTAATCCTTAGACAACACGTAATCAAATGGCCACGTGAGTTGCCTACATTGCAAATGTACGTGCAGTTGCTGTGTTTAGTTCTGCACTCGGATCCTTGTACAGCACCTAAACAGATGACTACGTGATTTGCTAATGTTGCAAATTATCGTGCAGTTGTTTTGTTTAGTTTGCACATAAACAGATGACTATGTGATTTACGAATGGTGTAAATTCACGTAAGTTGTCTTTAACTTGGCACGCTGATTATTAGATGACACATAAATAAATAATCACGTGATTTGCCTATGTTGCAAATTTACGTGCAGTTGGTATTATAGTTGTTCACTCCGCCCCGTAAATAGCACATTAACAGATGATTACGTGATTTGCTTTTTATAAATTCACGCTATGGTGTATTCAGTCTGGCATTCTGATATTTAGACATCACATAACCAGATGATTGCGTGATTTGCCAATGTGGCAAATTTAAGCGAAGATGGTTTGTCAAGATTCTCACTCCTACCCTTAAAAAGCACATTAACAAATGACAACGTGATTTGCTTATTTACAAATATACGTCTGAATGTGGTGATAATAATTTATATATAATGTTTTCAGACATTTTATGTAACACACGACCATCGTGGAAACTTTAAAGATGATATATTTATAATCTGTCACGAGGATCGTCTTAAATTACACTAAATACTAAATATGTGCGAGTTCCGCGGCGAAGAGGTTACGGACGCAGTTCTTAATGTCGCATACCCGCGATCGAAACACAGCTGTGTGCGATTTGACAGTTCTTGTCGAGTAAGACCATAGTCTGCTCTTGCAAAAGATAGGTGCTGAAGACGGAGGCAGCCAGCCAGGAGGCTCACCACAGAAATCAGGCTTCCACGCAACTACACGTAATGAAATATGTCGACTACTGCTATATGTTATGGTGCTCGCCCTGCTTTGGACCCCCAGGCAGGTGCAATGCCTGACCCTATGCCTCGTAAGGGTCTAACCACAGCTACTGGAGATCCTTCTCAGTGGAAGACAAACTCTATGGACCGCTAAGTGAACTAAAAAAGACTGTTAGATTCACACAAGAGACAACATTACAGTTATAAATATATTTCAAGCGAACGAAAGAAGAAGAAGAAGAAAAAGACAGCAGACCTCGTCGCGTTGGTTTTTCTGAAAATGGTATTGCTGTCGGTCGTGCAGAAGGAAGCAATGGCGATTTACTAAACGTAAACTTGCCAAGAAATCACCAACAGCCCAAAAATTATGGGGTTGACTGCTACGTCTTGTAAAGGATATGCAACAAACTATATAAACAAGTATGCTGATGGTATAAGCATATGTATGTACGTGAGTAAATATAAATGCATGCCCGTATGGTGTAAATGAATTCTTGTTGACTCCAGAGCTTTAAGTTATATCTTTTATTTCATTCATGGCAAATAGCATTGCATCCGAGTTTGTGTACATCAAAACATTCATTTTGCTGTTACTTAAAGTTTCACGTGTTCTTTTTTACAGTTGTATAATAATGTAATCATTAATAATTATGAAATAATAAAGTTTTATATATAAATTGAATGTGTTATTTGATTATTTTCATCCGTCTTCCCATAGATTTAGCATCAGTGTTTTGCTGTCGCCTTCTCCGGACTTTGAACTATTAAGGTAATTAGACACGTGATTAGCACTTCAAGGAAACAGAATCAGGAAGGCTAATAATAATAATAATGATAATAATAATAATAATAATAATAATATCAGTAGCGATAATAATATTAATAGTAATCATATCATCAAAACAATGTTTTCCCGTAGTGAATTTGAATAACGAAGACACGAAAAATAGATTGTACTATTTATTGATTGGCATATCTCGCTGCATCTCGCCAGGTACATACTGCAGAATTCACACAACATAAAGTAACTAGATAAATCCTTAAAACTAAAAAAAAAAAAAAATATGCACGTTTGCACAGTAATGTAATTTGTCTACCACGGTAATTTTAAACTGACTATCATGTCTTTCGGTTTACCACACAACTAACCTGTGCAGGTTAACCATAATGGCTTCTGCGATATTTAATAAGCGATTATTTTGTGTTTTGATTTATTTGGTTGCTTCGGGATTTGAGATTTAAATATTGAGCACAACCCACTACTGGCAACGCTGATCGCAATATGATATTGTGTTACGTCAATATTTGACGTGGATCGGCCTTAGGTTCATACCAGAATGCGATCAGCATTGTCAGTAGTGGGTTGTGCTTAATATTTAAATCTCAAATCCCGAAACAACCAAATAAATCAATTTGATTATTGCTCGCCGGACTTAGGCGGCCTGGTGTGCCTTGCCAGTGAGAAAACTGATCGTTCGGGTCCACATCGATTGACGGACGTCAGCCGCGGCGATAGGGCAAATCTTGAGCTACAGCCTACGATGGGTGACGTTGTAATATTGTTGTGATAATTTGGCCGTGTCCAGCGTGTGCCGCGTGGTCTAGTGGTTACACACACGCTTCACACGCCAGTGATCCGGGGTTTGTTTCCGGGTCAGTTCAAGGATATGCACTACTGACGAGCTCAAACGAGAGTGATTATTTTGTGTGTTAAACAACACGCGAAACGCATTTTCTCTATCACTCACGTGGCCAATTTCTAAACTGTGCCTTCCAATCGATGACGTAATGAATATAAAATGACACAAAGTAGTGCAGCTTTACATAACAGAATTACGACACATACAGGACGTTGAGGCGAATAGCCTTCATCAGCAAACAAATACACGCACAAAACACAACACATAGCCACGGAGAAGACCCTCCGGTAACTACGTTGAGGCGTGACGACGGGATGAGAAGAATAAAAAGATGAATAAAAATTCCAAAAAATATTCCTACTGACCTGGGAATGCGAATGTGTATCACAGAGAATGTCACCGTTATCGCCTTATATACACCGCCGAGGGAGAGGGGTGATGTCTGGGTGGTGGGTGTAACGGCCCAGTGAGCATCCCAGATACATGAGTGAAAGTGGCATATGAACAGAAAAGGCGGGGGGGGGGGGGGCGGAGGCAGGAAGGTAAGTCAGGAAACTAGTAGCAATAGAGATGTGATGTTAACCGATGAGTCCCAGTGGATATACTCCTGAAGCATGTGTGGGTGCCCGTGAATGGGTTGGCCCTAGTGGACGGATATTATAGAGCAATGTAGGGTGCACCCAAGTATGATGGTGTTACTAACAAAACTCAGATTATGGGCGTCTATGTGTTGTTATGAGGCGAGTCCTAACGTCTTGGCGAACTGATATGTGTGTGCGCACATACATACATCTACACCGATCAACAAACATTCATACAGTATTATACATACACATGTGCATGGTATATATGAGAAAGGAGAGAGAGAGGGGGGGGGGAGAGAGAGAGAGAGAGAGGTTAGTATCGTTCCTGTGATATGCCACATGGGATATGTGGATTAGGACGGTCTACAAATACGAGGCTTCACTCATACTGTTCCCTATGAAATAGGGTCAGTAAGGTTGATTGTTACAACACGTATTATGCGGAGTAGAAAAGTTTACAAATACGAGGCTTCACTCATACTGTTCCCTATGAGATAGGGTCAGTAAGGTCGATTGTTATACCACGTATTATGCGGAGTAGATCGGTTTTTAAATATGAGGCTTCACTCATACTGTTCCCTATGAAATAGGCTAAGTAAAGTTGATTGTTACACCACGTGTTATGCAGAGTAGAATTGTTTACAAATACGAGGCTTCACTCATACTGTTCCCTATGAAATAGGGTAAGTAAGGTTGATTGTTATACCACGTATTATGCGGAGTAGAATTGTTTACAAATACGAGGCTTCACTCATACTGTTCCCTATGAAATAGAGTCAGTAAGGATTTACCACAGTTCCACCAAATTTTATTCATATTAATCGATGACGTAGGAGGTTTTTGGTGTGTCGGCTTGGCCAGGTTCCCATCATCTTTGTGCATTATCTTGTCAATCCTGTTGTTGAACTGCCTCTCTTGGATTTAGCGTACAGAGAGACAGGTTCTTTTCTTGCAAATATTATAATAATAATAATAATAATAATAATAATAATAATAATAATAATAATAATATAAATAATATAACTAAATAATATAACATAATGAAATAATATAACATAATGAAATAATAATAATAAATCCATCCATCCATCATGTGCCATACCGGTAAGCGTGGGCGGTCATGTTCTGCCATCTCACTCGATCACCAGAGTCGTGGATCAGCTCCGTGTTCCTGTCTAGACCATGCCATGTGGCCAAATCATCCAGGTATTTACTTCTCGGTCTTCCCCTTTGTCTCTTCCCTTCGATCTTGCCAGTTGTCACCAAGTTCTCCATTTCATTTCTTCTCATAACATGCCCAAAAAAAATGTTGACTGTCTACGTCTAATGTCTCTAATCAGTTTACGATCTTCATTTGTTTCTTGAAGGACTTGTTCATTGGTTTTTCTGTCTGTCCATGGTATTCTTTGCATTTTCCTCAGAAACCACATTTCCACAGCCATCAGTTGTTTTTCAGCTTGACTGCTTATTGTCCACGCTTCACATCCATACAAAAGTATAGGTTCTATGTAGCATCTCAACACTCTTTTTCTCGTTTCCAATTGATATCTTTTTATTGGTCACTATGTTTTTCATCTTTGCAAAAGGCTACCTTCGCAATGGAAAAGCTAACAGGAGAAAACAGAGTCACTGAACTTTGAAAGAGACGTCTGGAAGTTGTGGAAGCTAATAAAACAGCTTAACGATGAGGGTTCAGGGAGAAACTCAAAAATTGCACTACATAAAGACGGAAACATCTTAACAGGAAAGCAAGCTAGCTGACCATTTTGCGGACTCATTCGCACAAGATAACAATATTGAAATTAGTCCAGAGAAACAACAAGAGATTCGAGAGAAATGGCAACATACAGGACAGATTGAAATAGTACATGAGGTTATGGAGGCACCTATCACAATCAGTGAACTGGAGCTAGCAATACCAAAACTGAAAATGAGAAAGTCACCAGGAGCTGATGGTATCTCCAATGAAATGATCAGAAACCTAGGAACAGAGGCCAAAGCAAAACTATCGCAGATCTTCAATAACAGCTGGAACTTAGGCAGTGTTCCACAAGCCTGGAGAGAAGCAATCCTGATACCCCTCCTAAAATCAGGGAAAGATAGTTCCATTGCCTCCAGCTACAGACCAGTTAGCCTTACCAGCTGTCTCTGCAAAACACTGGAGCGCATCATCAATCACAGACTGCAGTGGTACATTGAAAGTGAAAACATCCTTGTGCCACAACAGGCTGGCTTTAGGCAGTGCTTCTCTAGGGAAGATCAGACAACCTATCTCTCTCAAGAAGTTGAAGATGCATTCCAAGAGAAGAAGCTGGTACTTGCGGCATGGATAGATCTGAAGAAAGCCTTTGACAAAGTCTGGAAAGAAAGTCTTGTGAAGAAACTGAGAAACTGTAAAGTCAATGAAAGATTTACAAATGGGTGAAAGCATATGTGCACAACAGAAGAGCGCGAGTACACACAGACGGTCTCAAGAGCAAGAAAGTACTATTGCGTCACGGTGTTCCGCAGGGTGAAGTCTTTTCCCCCATACTTTTTCTAATCTTCATCAATGATCTTGTTGCTAATCTACCTGTCAACGTCTCACTTTGCACACAGGCACTCCGCTCCTTCATACACGCACTCAAAGAAACATCAATTGTGCGTATGGCATTTCTATTATTTAATTCAGGCGAACCCGATATAATCACAAGATATATACAGGCGGTAATTTCACATGAATATACAAATGTCGCCCCTTCATACTCTAATAGCATACAATCAGTCTCGCAATCCTATACTCGCTATTCTCAAACTAGCATTCTCGCAACGCTAAGCATTTGCTCTCAAGAATCGCAAGTGTCCTCTGAAACCGTCGTATGTCCCGTCCCGTCTGACGTTTTCAAGCTCAACGGCTGGGCTTGTCGTGCCGGACCCCGTGCCGTTGTGTGAACCCCGTGCTGTCTCAACAGTCTCGATGTACTGCAGTCTGTCCGTGCTAGAAGAGGTCAGTCGGTGTACTGACATCTAGTCTATTCAGGGCAGTGTCCCGTGAACTGTCGTCCCCTTCTATCACTCGGTCTGGTTCTACCGTTACCCTAAGACACGATAGTGTCCCTTCCTAAGTCCTGTTTCCACTTCATATACTGTCCTGTCTTATGATTATCCTGTGTCCTGACTTAGGTCCTGTCTCTAGCCTATCGTTATACTGCAGATGTCCTATCTATCTCCTATATGTCGTTATCTCAGTTGTCTTAACTCTATTCTGTCCCTTGTCCTCTCTATGTCCTCTATTCATACTCTCAACACTCTGACACTACCCGATGGAATTAAAGCGGCAATGTACGCTGATGACCTGGTTTTGTGGAGCACAAATGAACATGCATCAGTGGCCACCATATTGCTACAGAGAGCTGTAGGTAAATTTGTTGCATGGGCGGATAGATGATGTGTCAACATAAACACTGACAAGTGCAGCACCACTCTATTTACCCTCTCTCCGAAACAAAAGGCAGGGATCATCCAGACAAATGGAACGCCCCTAAGAGAAGATAAAGAACCAACATACCTTGGTGTAACATTTGATGACAGGCTGATATGGAGAACACATCAAAAAAGCTGTAGCAAAAGCCAGAAGGAAAATAGCCATCCTGAGAAAGATAAGTGGAACCACATGGGGAGCCAGTGGGAAAATACTTAGCAAAGTTTATCAACGGAGCATACGAACACATGGAATACGGGTCAACTGCGTGGTGTTCAGCATCAAAAACCACACTACAAGGTGCAAAATCAAGTTCTTAGAGTCATCACAGGAGGGATGAGATCAACCCCAATAGTAGCAATGGAGAAAATGGGGAGGACACAAGCACTGAGAGAACGCAGAGATACAAAAACACTAATACAAGCAGACAAGTTCCTCAGCTTGCCAGGCCACCCTATGAAGAACCGATTTGAAAACTTAGCTATGGGGCGGTTGAAAAGAAGTAGTTTTATCCACCAGGCCAAACGACTCTGCAGAGAAACCACCGATCTTCCCACAGTTGGTATCCCACTGACAACTATTCCAGAGCGAACTCCATGGAAAGATGAACATAGACTATCGCTACAAATCCAGACAAAAGTGAGAGGAATATTTGACAAGGAAGAACAGAACAGTGTACAGCGCAGAACAGCCACTCTCAGCTTCCTTGATGACGAATACCCACAGGATCTCTGGATCCGAGTCTACACAGATGGGTCAGCGCAAAATGCTGTTCGAAATGGAGGAGCGGGAGTGTATATAGAATACCCAAATAATACTAGGGACACGGCCAGAGTTCCAACAGGAAAGTGTCATAACTTTGATGCTGAAATTGAGGCAATCAAGATAGCAATAGAGATATTACAAAATACCAGCCATGGTAGACAACCTGTGGTGATATTGACAGATGCAAAATCCGTAATAGAGGCGATCCTGTCTGGGAAATTACCAGTTGAACACTACAGGACACTACTTTCTGAACTTACCAGTCAACATAAGGTCACCATAAAGTGGATACCATCCCACTGTGGAGTACCCGGAAACGACAGAGCTGATCGATTGGCTAAGGGAGGAGCAAAAGAAGAATAGCCTGATGTGCCCATTGCATTCCACCAAAAGAAAAGAATGATCAAATCAGTCAGAAGGCCACCAAACCTAACTCAAGACGACTACCACTTTATGGACAGACCAGAACAGGTCATTATTCTACGCCTCAGAACAGTACACAATAGATTATGCAACCACATGTATACAAAATTCAAGATTGGTGACTCAGCCATGTGCACATGTGGTTTGGCAAGATTATGCAACCACATGTATACAAAATTCAAGATTGATGACTCAGCCATGTGCACATGTGGTTTGGCGTCGCAGACAGCAGAGCACATACTCCAGGACTGACCAGACTACAACATATCCAACCGAACCTTCTGGCCTAGAGAGACAATAGTTGAAGATAAACTCTATGGACCGCTGAGTGAACTAAAAAAAAGATTGTTAGATTCATACAAGAGACATCATTGCAGTTATTTCAAGCGAACGAAAGAAGAAGAAGAAGAAGAAGAAGAAGAAGAAGAAGAAGAAGAAGAAGAAGAAGAAGAAGAAGAAGAAGAAGAAGAAGAAAACATCAATTTTCATCACACTATCGAAGAAGCTGTTGATTGTGAGGATTACAGAACTGTTGTATGTTGTTTGTCCATCAAGAATGATGATGACCATTTATTTCATCCAGTGGGGTTGAAAGTATGGAGCCGTGAGTTCTAAGATGGCAGATAAGGCCTATTTTGGCTCGAAATGTTCTTTGACAATGTGCACAAAGAATGCTTGACGTTTCTGGAGGAGGATTTCCTGCAGTGGTTTTTCTGTCCTGCCTTTTTTCACAGCTCTTGCAGTCTTGGTTGCCTCACACGTAACTGCACCCTTGCGTAATCATGCACGCCACGAATTTCGGTCTCTGGCTGCAGTCTCCCAGGTGTCATGATAAATTCCAAAAGCATTCAGTGAGATTTTCAAAAGCATTCAGTGAGATTTTCAGTGTCTTTAAAGCGTTTCCTCTGGCCGCCTCGGGAGCGTTTACCACAACGCAACTCTTCGTAAAAAATTCGTTTAGGGAGCATGTGATCTAGCATGCGAGTTAAGTGACCAGCCCAGCGAATCTGATTCTTCATTAGTAGTGTGTGGATACTGGGCATGGACGCTCTTTCCAGGACTTCAGTGTCTGGAATCTTGTCTTGCCATTTAATCTTCAGTAGCTTCCTAAGACAGACTGTGTGGAAGTGGTTTAATTTCCTAGCGTGTCGCTGGTAAACAGTCCAGGTTTCACAAGCATATAACAGTGTGGAATATACGACTGTTTTGTAGACATTCAGTTTGCAGGGAGAGAAGGGAGAGACAGACACACACACATACACAGAGAGAGAGAGAGAAGAGAGAGAGAGAGAGAGAGAGAGAGAGAGAGAGAGAGAGAGAGAGAGAGAGAGAGAGAGAGAGAAATCTGTGTATATGCATGCGTGTGTGCTTGTGTGCGTGACCTTACATTTTACAAATACGCATTCTTCTTCTTTCGTCTGCTTGAAATGTATTGCTCATTGTGCAATATGTTTAAACTTTAGTCTTTGTTAGTTCACCTTGTAGTCCATAAAGCCGATCTTCCACTGCTGTATCTCTCTGCCAGGTTTACCTACATACGTCGTATTCGGGTCAGTCTTGGAGTATGTGATTGTCTACAGTGGCAATCCTCATGTGCACATGACATAAATATTTACACGCATATATGTTCCCCTAAGTGACTGCCCAAAGATGATCTTCTCCGTAGGTCAGCATGGTCGAATGGATAAGAACGTGTGTTCTTAAACATCCAGTGTGCTGATGCCATGGTAAGGGGTTCAACCCCTACACCGGAAAGCTGGATTAAAATATCATCCTTGACTTGAGGATGTAAATTACAAGTACCTCTGAATACGGAGTGGGTTTGCCTGAAGGCAAGGGACACTTAACAGGGAAAGCTAATCCACACGCATAATTCAGTCCAGCACTACTACAAGTGCCGGTTTCCCTGGCGAAGGAGTTTAACGGCTTTCTCCGTAATCCTGTATATCCATGTGAGGAACACAGCTGTGCAAGATTTGGCAGCGGATCGTGTCGCATTGGTTACTGACGGGGTATGTGAGCCGGTCACTCAGAATGCGATAGCAAACTACTGAGTTTAATATTGCCAAGAACAACAACAACAGCTAAAAAATGCTGGTGACTGGAACGTCCTGTAAGGGATATGCAACTTTAAAAAAAAAAAACTACTACAAATAGTGTGTATGGACTACACTCGAGGTCACAGCGAGCAAGCGACCAAAATAACTGATATTCTCCTTTAGCTGGCCTAGAGTAGACATGGACGTTCATGATTCTCAAATCCTCTGGTTGATGCTGAGGTAGCGGGTTCAACCCTTGCACCAGTCAATTGGACTCAGATGTTGACTTCTCGTACTTTACTCTGAGACATGAATTACAAGTACCTCTGAAATCGGAGTGGGGTTCCCCTGATAGCGAGGGACACTGGTAATAGGGAATGCAAATCCACATGCAAAATTCAGTCCAGCACTACTAGAAGTAGATAGTTTAGTTTAGTCTAGTCGTTGGATCAACATCACGGCACACGGTTTAACCCATAAGTGCTCCGTTTTCCTCCTAACTCAAACCTAAGTCTGGGGAAACTCAACTCAATGCACGAACTCCGTTCCATCGGCGAGGATCCTGAAATACTTTGGGTAGATTTTTAACTCGAAATTTTGCCCGGGCAGCGCCGCTAGGCTACTCTTTTTCGATTTCCAACTGCCAAGGGATTTTTTACGTGCGCAACAATACACATGGGCGTCCTATCTCACTACCCAGAGACCATGGGAAATTTTAATACTAGAAGTCCAGGTGGATTTAAAAAAAAAAAAAATCCCGGTCCTCACCCGGGGCCTGAACCCGGGACCTCTAGCACTCGAGGCGGACGCCATACCTCGAGACCACTCAGCCCCCATACAAGAAGTAGACCTCGGCATCAGCATCATGGAAGTTTATGAGTGACAGGGCCATGCCATGCTATGATACAGAGAGGCGGCACCATAAGGAGGCTTCATATGGGGGTAGCATTTCAAAGACTTGCATCATACTGAGAAATGTGATGACTGTGAATCTACAACAATGGCCAGACTGCGTGAGCAGCAAATTAAAAGAGGGGTGGCCAAACAAGAACACTACGCAGGAAGCCAAAGAAGATTGATAAACCAACACAGAACTGGCGTCGTTAGCCGCTACACGCTGTGGGATGTGCTGAGGAGGGGATCCGAGCACTTATGGACTGAATGGTTCGATGTGTGATGAAGATGATCTGTCGACTAACTAACTAACTAACTGAGAAAATCTACCGCAAAGTACTGATGAGCAAGTGCTGTTATCCATTCGGCCACGGTGATCTCCATCACGTTTGTTTCCTTCTCCGTCTAAGATGTCCTCAACCTGAACTCAAAGACCAGGTGTTCACTGCCTCCTGTTTTCCCACACACTATCTCCTCAAAACAATACAACAAAGATAAAGTAATGATTAGCTTTCTTTGAACTGCCTTGTATTTCCTTCCACACATAAAACTGAAAAATACTGTCAATGATACTTGATAGTGAACAAGTGCCCGCCACTTTGGACCCTTCTGGGAAAATACACAGACAATGCCCACTAACGACACAACCCCGTAGTCAATTCTCTCCATGAAAATTATTAAAATCATTATCTAACAACAGTTACCTCCCATATTGCATACAAGAAACATCATGTCACAACAGTTGCCTCCCATATTTCATACAAGAATCAGTATTTCATAAGAGTAACCTCCAATATTTCATAAAAGAATCATATCTCACAACAGTTACCTCCCATTTTCATACAAGAATCGTCTCACAACAGTTACCTCCAATATATCATACAAGAATCATCATCTTACAACAGTTACATCCCATATTTCATACAAGAATCAGTATTTCACAACAGTTACCTCCCATATTTCATACAAGAATCATCATCATCTCACAACAGTTACCTCCCATATTTCATACAAGAATCATCATCTCACAACAGATACCTCCCATATTTCATTCAAGAATCAGTATTTCACAACAGTTACCTCCTTTACTTAAAACAAGAATCATTGTCATGACAGTGACCCCCCAATTATGTTTTGTTTCATACATGAATCCATTTTCTTACAAATGTCATTAACAATGTTGAATCACCAGGATGGGCAAAAGCAACAATAACATAATAACACACGCACAGAAAGGACAACTTCCTGAAACAGTAGCACAGTAAGTAAATACATCCTTCTTACAAACATTTCAGATGATATAGCAGAGTCAGTAAATACATCCTTCTCACAAACACTCAGATGATATACAACTCTTATCATGCTACATAATGACAAAACAATTCATATGAAATGTAGACTCATAATATGATTCGTAATTCATCACTTCTCAGCTTCCTTGGCTAAGATCACAGTGTAGTACCTGCTCTTGATCTTGCCAGGGCCACATGCAGAGGCGGTCAACCAAATGACACACAGGGACATGAGGGCCTGATGGGGCAGCTCTGGCCCCTGGGGGAACCACGAGCCATTATAAAACATATTTTTTTTTAAAGATTTGTAATTCACCAGAAACTGAACACTGATTATAACTATACAACTTATGAAAAAAATGAACATTGGCTACAGCCATACAATTCTGAACAATGGTTCCAGACATAAATCTCACCATAAACTGAACGCTGGCTCTAGGCATAAATCTCATCATAAACTGAACACACTGGAAGTAACTGAACAGTGACAGAAGTAACTTAACACTGTAGGAAGTAACTGAAGAGTAAAGTAACTAATTAATAACTGAAAGTAATTAATTAATATAAGAGGTATCTGAACAGTGAAGAAAGTAATTAATTAATATAAGAGGTAACTGAACAGTGAAGAAAGTAACTAATTAATATAAGGGATAACTGAACAGTGAAGAAAGTAACTAATTAATATAAGGGATAACTGAACAGTGAAGAAAGTAACTAATTAATATAAGAGGTAACTGAACAGTGAAGAAAGTAACTAATTAATATAAGGGATAACTGAACAGTGAAGAAAGTAACTAATTAATATAAGAGTTAACTGAACAGTGAATAAAGTAACTAATTAATATAAGAGATAACTGAACAGTGAAGAAAGTAACTAATTAATATAAGAGGTAACTGAACAGTGAATAAAGTAACTAATTAATATAAGAGGTAACTGAACAGTGAAGAAAGTAACTAATTAATATAAGAGTTAACTGAACAGTGAAGAAAGTAACTAATTAATATAAGAGATAACTGAACAGTGAAGAAAGTAACTAATTAATGTAGGAAGGAACTGACCAATGTAGGCTGCAACTGATCGATATAATGACTAACTGATTGATCATTTAAGAACTGATGTTAGAGCATTCGAAGAGAACCCACTCCACCATAAATGCAAATCCAGGTCAGAGCAGCAGCTGTTGGATGTTGTAGACAGTTGACCAGTGAGGGAAATAACTGATCAGTGAAGGGATCTAACCAAACAACTTGAAGAGTAGCTCACCAACATAGGCAGTAATTGACCAACGTAGGCAGTAACTGATCAATGTAGGCAGTAACTGACCAACACAGGCAATAACTGATCAACATAGGCAGTAAATGACCAATGTAGGCAATAACTAACCAATACATTGCAGATTGGTACAGGATGGGACAGCAAACACATTCAGCAGACCTGTTACCAAACCTATCACACAAGGGAACAGTCTCCAACCACCCACACAGCTGCAGACAATCAAACAGACACCGGCGCAGAACACATAACCAATATCTGTAACAGATAACCAATATTTGTACAAACTTACAAGAAATTCAATGATTACATCAAGAAGTCAATACTGATTTCAAGAAATATAAACATAAACTCTCCACAAAGTACAAACAAAAAGCCCACATACCCATACGTATACCACAAGTTCTCTAATCATCCTACCCCCCTGGGCTGCGGTCAGCAGACCATGAAGTACCTACAGCCTGCAGAGCAAACATGACCTCCCCAGTCTCTGTGTCCTGACCTAGTTAAGGAGGTCAGCATGGCTGTATGGATATGACCGCTCATTCTTAAACGGGGGTGTAAATTACAAGTACCCCTGAAATCGGAATGAGTTTGGCTGATGGCTAGAGGAAAGCTAATCCAATCACACAAACCAGTCCAGTGCATTAGAAGTAGAAGCATATTAATGGACGTGATGTGGTTACATCCCACTGTGCCTCTACTGTGGTGTTCCAGAATTGCCTTTGTACACCTCACAAGCTTCTTGAGTCTGGAGAGAGAAAGGAGCACACTACAACACAGTCCTATACAAAAGGTACTCTGGTACTGGATCAAGAAGACAGTCTCTGCACCGGCCTCACTCTGATACATGCAAGCACTTTGTAGGACTCAATCGTCCTGAATGTCAGAGCATCGGGATGATGGTTGAAACTCAGACCCCCCAAAGGATACACCATCAACCAATAATAGCAAGCTTTCTGAAGATTATGGAAAATGAACTTGTGACATTATCGAAAGTGCTGACAAGCTCACAGGTTTGAAAAACAGAATCAATTTGACAGAGACAATCAATGTTTGCTCAGCACGCAAAAGTATTCATACTCAGCGATTCAATCAACATGCTCAAGAATGGCTGCATATAGGCTACAGTTGTCCACAGGATGAGGCAGACATTCTCACACCAAACCTCCATGCCCACCTCTGATGTCATGCATGCTAGGTTACAGGATCACCATTCTTGGCTTCCTTTACAGACCCCGCCATAAAAGCTCCGACAGAGCATTGCTTTGCTGATCCAGCAGCTTCTGCAGCTTGTCTTGTTCCAGATGTATTGGTGTTGCCTTTCCTCTGGAGTAAACTAGGCAGGCCGAGAGAGGGATCATGCTGCATGGGCAACACATGATCTCAACATTCAGCCCAGGCTTTGTGCTATGCACAGATATAACTCCATTTTACAAACTGGCGTCTATCAAGACGGCCAGCTGCCAGTAAGAACCCCGCTAACACACACAAGCAGTTGTTGCTTTACAATTATATAATATATACATCTCTCAAGGTTTACATTTTGAGTACATGAAATCAACAAAAACACTCACAAGAAAAAGTTAATGATAACAAGTGACTGAAAGCCACGCTGTACAATGAATCTATATACAGATAATAACTGTCTGGGCTTGTTTCATTCCTCTCATAAACCTATTTATCACAGGAGAAAACAAAAACAAGTCAATCAAAAAGACACATGGCATGACACCGACATCAAGTAAAATAATATATGTATCTGTATCACCGAGATATCTCTCTAAGAACCAAGGCATTGAAAGGACAAGGCAACAATCAGATGACTCAAATGTTAGTTACAGGACATTGGTCAGTCAAGGGTTTGTCTAATTAGACCTCGATGCTTGACCCCTCAAGTCCTGTCTTCTAATAGAGGCAGGATGAAACACTGAGACAGTGAAATTTATGGTCCTAAGTGTCATTCCATTTTTGTAACTTTCAATTTTATGTAACTGCTTCAAACTTTCACTAAATTTACCCACTTCATTATTACATATACTCATTCCACCCTCAGTTACATATAACCAATCCACCCTTAGTCACATACACATATTTCAATGTCAGTTACATATAACCACTTCAATCTCAGTTACATATAACCAATCCACCCTCAGTTGCATATAACCATTTCGCTCTCAGTTACATATAAGCAATTCAATGTCTAGTAAACAAAACCACTGCTGCTACAACACAAGAAACCGTGCCTTGGTCACAGTCCACCTCATCATTTCTAGTCACATGTAACCACATCAACCAAACTATATACAACCACTGTGATGTGATTACGTAAGTAGCCAACACGTCACAATAAACCAGCTCCTGTTGCTAACACCTGGTCCCATCGATGATGTACTTATTTGCTTGTTCAACAGAGCAGAACTTCCACAGTCACAGCACAATACCCGTACATGTTCTAGATCAGGGGTGTCAAACTCAATCGCTCAGCGGGCCAAAACTCAAATCACACGTAAGGTTGCGGGCCAGACAGGTTAACATTCAATAAGCCGGAAATTAAACCTTTTTTAAACATTAATGTAAATTAAAACAGAAAAACAGTTTTAATAATAAAACATCATTGATAAAAACATTTTCACTCTTATGTCAGTTTGTCAGAGCATGATGTTTGGCATCTTTTCTTGGCTACAAGTTCGTTTATGTTGGGAGTAATGTTTTGTGTCATTGAGATTCTCATGATGGACTGCAAGTGTTCATCAGTGAGACGACTCCTGCGTCATGTTTTGTTAATCTTCATCACAGAAAACAGCTGCTCACACAGATATTTGCTACCAAACATGCTCAAAACATATATTCAGCCTCCCAGTGGCTTTAAAAGGCTGTTTTCAGAATCAACTTTTCTCTTAGCCATTTTAAAGGCAAGCCTTGATTTTAAAAGACTGTGCATCTACCAACAGACGCTTGATTGATATCAGTTTAGCTGTAGCGGGAAAAGGTGATGTAATATCCGGGCATTACACTACTTTCATTTCTTATGCCAATCCAAAACTGAGCAACTGAACGTTGCTGGGTAACTATAAAGACGAACACTAACTCACCACACAACTTTTATTTTCGCTTATTCTGATTGAAGCGAGAACGCTCTCAGGTAGCCTATCATTCGGAAGGCTGCTAATTAGGGAATTTGATTTGCACTTTATATCATGACCATAAAAAAATATTTTTGCCTAAAATTCTCTCTTGGGCAGAATATATTTGTACGTTGGTTGAGAACTCTCGGGCCTGATATGATTGTACGGCAGGCTGGATGTGGCCCGCGGGCCTTGAGTTTGACACACATGTTCTAGATGGTCACTTGTACATCAGTCACTATGTCCTTGGTTGGAGTCTTTGGGCAATGAAACACTCACAAAAGTGAGGAGGAAGCACTACCAACCAAGGTCTAACCCCAGCCAGTCCATATATGCTGCTGAAACATGACATGGCTACGTCCTAGTAAGCCTCTTCTTCACATGTGAAGTTCCAGCACCGGTCTTGCCCACCCCAGTAGTCTCTGCTCTTGGAGAGGGGAAACAGAGCTCTGCAGCTAGCAGCTATGAATATGGAACTTTAGTACTGGGTCAGGAGACATATCTCTATACCAACCTGACTCTGATGTAAGACCTCACACGGATAGATGCAGGACCTCACTCTGATAGATGTCAGACCTGACTCCGATAGATGTAAGACTTCACTACGATAGGTGCAGGACCTGACTCCGATAAATGTCAGACTTCACTACGATAGATGCAGGATCTTACTCCAATAGAAGCAGGACCTCAATCTGACAGATGCAGGACCTCACTCTGATAGAATGAAGACCTCACTCTGATAGATTCAAGACCTCACTCTGACTGATAGAAGTAAGACCTCACTCTGACTGATAGATGTAAGACCTCACCCTGACTGATAGATGTAAGACCTCACTCTGACTGATAGATGTAAGACTTCACTCTGACTGATAGATGTAAGACCTCACACTGACTGATAGATGTAAGACCTCTCTCTGATAGATGTAAGACCTCACTCTGACTGATAGATGTAAGACCTCACTCTGACTGATAGATGTAAGACCTCACTCTGACTGATAGATGTAAGACCTCTCTCTGACTGATAGATGTAAGACCTCACTCTGACTGATAGATGTAAGACCTCACTCTGACTGATAGATGTAAGACCTCACTCTGACTGATAGATGTAAGACCTCACTCTGACTGATAGATGTAAGACCTCACTCTGACTGATAGATGTAATACCTCTCTCTGATAGATGTAAGACCTCACTCTGACTGATAGATGTAAGACCTCACACTGACTGATAGATGTAAGACCTCTCTCTGACTGATAGATGTAAGACCTCACCCTGAATGATAGATGTAAGACCTCACTCTGACTGAAAGATGCTGGACCTCACTCTGACTGATAGATGTAAGACCTCACTCTGACTGATAGATGTAAGACCTCTCTCTGATAGATGTAAGACCTCACTCTGACTGATAGATGTAAGACCTCACTCTGACTGATAGATGTAAGACCTCACTCTGACTGATAGATGTAAGACCTCACTCTGACTGATAGATGTAAGACCTCTCTCTGATAGATGTAAGACCTCACTCTGACTGATAGATGTAAGACCTCACTCTGACTGATAGATGTAAGACCTCACTCTAACTGAGAAATGTAAGACCTCACACCGACTGATAGATGTAAGACCTCTCTCTGATAGATGTAAGACCTCTCTCTGATAGATGTAAGACCTCACTCTGACTGATAGATGTAAGACCTCACTCTGACTGATAGATGTAATACCTCTCTCTGATAGATGTAAGACCTCACTCTGACTGATAGATGTAAGACCTCACACTGACTGATAGATGTAAGACCTCTCTCTGACTGATAGATGTAAGACCTCACCCTGACTGAAAGATGCTGGACCTCACTCTGACTGATAGATGTAAGACCTCACTCTGACTGATAGATGTAAGACCTCACTCTGACTGATAGATGTAAGACCTCACTCTGACTGATAGATGTAAGACCTCACACTGACTGATAGATGTAAGACCTCTCTCTGATAGATGTAAGACCTCACTCTGATAGATGTAAGACCTCTCTCTGATAGATGTAAGACCTCACTCTGATAGATGTAAGACCTCACTCTGACTGATAGATGTAAGACCTCTCTCTGATAGATGTAAGACCTCACTCTGATAGATGTAAGACCTCACTCTGACTGATAGATGTAAGACCTCACTCTGACTGATAGATGTAAGACCTCACTCTGACTGAAAGATGCTGGACCTCTCTCTGATAGATGTAAGACCTCACTTTGATAGATGCAGGACCTCACTCTAACTGAGAAATGTAAGACCTCACACCGACTGATAGATGTAAGACCTCACTCTGACTGATAGATGTAAGACCTCACTCTGACAGATGTAAGAAGACCTCACTCTGATAGATGTAAGACCTCACTCTGATAGATGCTGGACCTCATTCTGATAGATGTAAGACCTCACTCTGATAGGTGCAGGACCTCACTCCGATAGATGCAAGACCTTGTGGAAGTACCTTGCACATCAGTAATTAATGTCCCCTGTACCCCGATCATAAAAGTCCCTTGTACACCAATCATAAAAGTCCCCTGTACACCAATCACAAAAGTCCCCTGTACACCAATCACAAAAGTCCCTTGTATACCAATCATAAAATTCCCTTGTTCATCAGACATATATTCCTATATATTTGTCATAAAAGTTCCTTGTACATAGGTGACAAAAGTTCCCTCAACATCACTCTTAAAAAGCCTAATATTATTGGAAATATTTTCTTGCATATTATCACAAAAGTCCCTTGTATATCATTCATAAATGTCCATTTGCCTGCTGGTTATATTTTCCTATATAATAGTCATAAGAGCCCCATGTACTTCACGGATAAAGGTCCAGTGATCATGGGTCATATTTTCCTGTATAACAGTCACAAAATGCCCTAGTTTATCAGTCACATTTTCCTGTATATCAGTCACAAAACGCCCTAGTTCATCAGTCATATTTTCCTGCATATCAGTCACAAAACGCCCTAGTTCATCAGTCACATTTTCCTGTATATCAGTCACAAAACGCCTAGTTCATCAGTCATATTTTCCTGTATATCAGTCTCAAAATGCCCTAGTTCATCAGTCATATTTTCCTATATATTAGCAACAAAATTCCATTGTTCGCAGGTCATATTTTCTTGTATATTAACCACAAAACGCCTCAGTTCATCAGTCATGTTTTTCTGTATATTAGTCACAAAATGCCTTAGTTCATCAGTCATATTTTCCTGTATATTAGTCACAAAAGTCCCTTGTAAAAGCCACTTGTACATCAATCATAAAAGCTCTAATTGTACCAGTTATATATTTATGAACATCAGACATAAAAGTCCCAGTTTTACCAGTCATATGTTTATGTACATCAGTCATAAAAGTCCCTTGTCCATCAGTAGTAAACATACACTTTATCATAAAAGTTCCATTTCCCTTTTCGTTTTCCCTCTCCTCAAAATGATCTAACAAAACACAAAGACACCAATCTGACAATGGAATATGATCTTCCCTCAGAAGTCGACACAAGACAAATGGTAAGAACACATACCTCACAACTCCAATCTATGTAAAATAATTTGGTAATAAGTATATTTTCTCTGAAGTATGGTGCACCAAGAATATATGTACAAGTGATAAGTAATATTTTATATGGTGCACCAAATAATCACCGAGTAAAACTATATAGCTGTATGCATACAATTCTCAATGTCAGAAAATAAATGAACTAATTCAACAAACAAATAAGTATACAGGGTCTTATTCACCAGCTACTCTATTCATTACCTGGCTCCATGGCGAAGGGATTACGGACGCAGTTCAAAATCCTGCAAACCCGCGTTAGAAACACAGCTGTGGGAGATTTGGCAGCAGGCCATCTTGTGCTGGTTTTTTTATGAAATGATTTGGGTGCCGGTAGTTCAGAAAGCAATGGCAAACAACTGCACTTAAACTTGCCTAGTAATCATCACGAACAGCCAAAAAATGCTGGGGCTGACTGCTATGTCCTGTAAAGGATATGCAGCAACTTTTTAACTCTATTCAGTAGAGGTTAACATGGCCAAAAGAACTACAGGTCCGCTCTAAACTTCCGGTGCACTAGCAAGGTAGTGGGTTTGCTCCCTAGACCAGCATTAAGATGGACTTATCGCCAGAAAGCAATGGCAAAATACTGAATGTAACATTACCTGGAAAATTAACATGGGGTTGATTGCAACATCCAGCAAAAGGACATAACATAATTCTGCTTAATCAAACTTTCATATTTACAACCTACTTGTATTTTTTCTGACATCATCATCATCAAGTGCCCTGCCAGCTGGCGTAGACATTAATGTCTTCCACAGATGTCGGTCCTTGGTGTTCTAGATCAACTCTGCTGATGATATTCCTCCATGCCACCATCTCAGTCCATCCAGTATCATTTCACTTGGTCTGCCTTTGCTTATTTTCTCCTTTATCTTTCCAGTTGTCACGATGTTCTCCAATGCTTCTCTTCTCATAAAATTACCACTTTCCCAATAGCTACATCTACTTAGTCCAGGCTACTGAAGTACCACGTGGCCTTAATCGATAGTGCCCGCCATACAGCAATGAAGTTGGGAGAACACAACACCAGGTTGTCAAACCAGAAGTCCCACGGAGTTGCAGTATCCATAAGGCAAAGGAATGTAATCTATTTTATGTCATGCCTGTGGGAGGAGGAATCCAGAAAAGTAAACCGCAACCGTTGAAGACAGAAGATGTTGGTCTAAGTGGCGAGGGACTAGAAAGTAGTACATCTACACACTACAATGGGTGCAATGCACTATGTACATGTACAGCTAGTGTTGATCGCAGAAGATGCCATGCAGACCTCATGAAGTGTTATTGGTAATTCTAAGCTGAATATACCACATCAAGTGTTTTGTGGTGATTGTGGAGTTAGGATGACACACTATCAGAGTCCTTACCTAGGCTTAGCCATAATGACAGCACTCAGTAATTGTTACTGTTCTTTGTCTTCTACTTCAGACCCTTCCACTGTCCTAAAACTGCATTCACCACTGACCCATGCTTTCACAAAATCACTCCCACAGCTGTAGAGGTACCAGTTACATATCAACACCTCATAATTACACATTTTGCAGAATGGGACAGGTATATGGATGTCAGAATAAAGACACAAAGTTTTGGGCCCTAAGTTATGTTCACTTCTATACTGTCACAAGACAATTAAAAGAGCTCTGGGCCTCAGGGACTGCCAGAACAGAAGCATATCTGTCACTGACCAAGATTTTGAAGCAACTCTCTGTGGAGTGGTTTCTCTACAGACTGGGCTCCTACAAAGCTAAATCAACCTGAATGTCAATAGGTTGAACTTCCATCTTCTAGCAAACCAACCACCAGACCAAACAATGACATACATTACAATAACGTATTTAATACGTACGTTATATCTCCATGTACACAAACTAAACTAAACAAGCAGGCTGCACAACACATGCCAACATATGTGGACAAATATACTTCGTTTTACACACATGCACACAAATAATGCTCCAAAAGTTCACATACCACATACATGATAGTACACATGATATTGAAATAATACATGACTAACAAAGGCAGGCACCAAATGTGTGTTATATAAACCCAATTGTCAAAAACACAGGATAGACAGAATGAATGGATAGATGGGTGAATGCCACAAATACTTCATAATCAAACAGTATTAGTGACTTGAAAAGGATTCGTCTATCTCTATTCACTTCACATGGTATAGAATTCGCCAGCATGCAGCTGACAAGAAGCAGTGAAATACGCCAGGCAAAACATTCTACAACCAGTTATTTGTGACTTCTTTGTTTAAACTCACAAACGAAACTGCCGCAAGTATGTTAAATACACAGCTATGAAGGTAATTAAATGTGTAGCGGTTCACAGTTATGAGCTAGGCAGTGCAATGTGTGTAATGAATCACTAGAAAAGATTCAACAGGTAGACCATCATTGCTTGGAGAGAATGGTGCTGTAGGAAGTGACTAAAGGCTCAAACCTTCAAGGAGAGGGGGCAGACAGACACATAATCAGGCTGCTATTGCTACCATTATTATTGGGACACTTCGCTGGCTGTTGAAGATAGGACGGAGCACGTATGGGAATGTCCCAAGTGCTTCTGGGCTCAGCTCAACCCGAAAAAACGAAGATCAGGAGAATTTAAATGTTCTGCCCATGGCATGCAGATGTGCCAGGAAATGAACAGGCCGATGAACTGGCTCCAGCTACTCCTTTGAGCGCAAGCTAGATGATGACCAGAATGAGACAGTGGAAGCTCTCTGGGGTCAAGTGAAATGGGCAGGAAAATAAGCAGGCTGATTCACCGGGGAACGATGACAGGGTTGGGTCGACACACCAGCAGCAGAGAAAAATACCTTCTGCTCAATGAGACTGCCAGTGGTGCCATCAGCATGTGGTCTCTTCATTGGCTAACGAAGAAGGGGACAGAGTGTGTGAAGGAATGTCCCAAGTGATATTTTTTCTTGATATCATGTGCATGATTACAACAATTAAAGTTAGATAAATGTGTGGTGATCCATAGCCCTCAAATGTAGATAAATGTGTGATGATCCATGGCCCTCAAATGTAGATAAATGTGTGATGATCCATGGCCCTCAAATGTAGATAAATGTGTGATGTTACATCACCCTCAAATGTAGATAACTGTGTGTTGTTACATCACCCTCAAATGTAGATAAATGTGTGATGTTACATCACCCTCAAATGTAGATAACTGTGTGATGTTACATCACCCTCAAATGTAGATAACTGTGTGATGTTACATCACCCTCAGATGTAGATAAATGTGTGATGCTAAATCACCCTCAAATGTAGATAAATTTGTGATGTTACATCACCCTCAAATGTAGATAAATGTGTGATGCTAAATCACCCTCAAATGTAGATAAATTTGTGATGTTACATCACCCTCAAATGTAGATAACTGTGTGATGTTACATCACCCTCAAATGTAGATAACTGTGTGATGTTACATCACCCTCAAATGTAGATAACTGTGTGATGTTACATCACCCTCAAATGTAGATAACTGTGTGATGTTACATCACCCTCAAATGTAGATAACCGTGTGATGTTACATCACCCTCAAATGTAGATAAATCTGTGATGACACATCAGACTCAAATGTAGATAAATGTGTGATATTACATCACCCTCAAATATAGATAAATGTGTGATGTTACATAACCATCAAATGTAGATAAATGTGTGATGATCCATGGCCCTCAAATATAGATAAATATGTGATGTTACATCACCCTCAAATGTAGATAACTGTGTGATGTTACATCATCCTCAAATGTAGATAAATGTGTGATGTTACATCACCCTCAAATGTAGATAAATGTGTGATGCTAAATCACCCTCAAATGTAGATAAATGTGTGATGCTAAATCACCCTCAAATGTAGATAAATTTGTGATGTTACATCACCCTCAAATGTAGATAAATGTGTGATGTTACATCACCCTCAAATGTAGATAAATGTGTGATGTTACATCACCCTCAAATGTAGATAAATGTGTGATGTTACATCACCCTCAAATGTAGATAAATGTGTGATGTTACATCACCCTCAAATGTAGATAACTGTGTGATGATCCATGGCCCTCAAATGTAGATAACTGTGTGATGTTACATCACCCTCAAATGTAGATAACTGTGTGATGTTACATCACCCTCAAATGTAGATAACTGTGTGATGTTACATCACCCTCAAATGTAGATAACTGTGTGATGTTACATCACCCTCAAATGTAGATAACCGTGTGATGTTACATCACCCTCAAATGTAGATAAATCTGTGAAGTCGCATCAGACTCAAATGTAGATAAATGTGTGATGTTACATCTCCCTCAAATGTAGATAACTGTGTGATGATCCATGGCCCTCAAATGTAGATAACTGTGATGTTACATCACCCTGAAATGTAGATAAATGAGTGATGTTACATCACCCTCAAATGTAGATAACTGTTTGATGTTACATCACCATCAAATGTAGATAAATGTGTGATGTTACATCACCCTCAAATGTAGATAAATGTGTGATGTTACATCACCATCAAATGTAGATAAATGTGTGATGTTACATCACCCTCAAATGTAGATAAATGTGTGATGTTAAATCACCCTCAAATGTAGATAACTGTGTGATGTTACATCACCCTCAAATGTAGATAAATGTGTGATGTTACATCACCCTCAAATGTAGATAAATGTGTGATGCTAATTCACCCTCAAATGTAGATAAATGTGTGATGTTACATCACCCTCAAATGTAGATAAATATGTGATGTTACATCACCCTCAAATGTAGATATATGTGTGATGTTACATCACCCTCAAATGTAGATAAATGTGTGATGTTACATCACCATCAAATGTAGATAAATGTGTGATGTTACATCACCCTCAAATGTAGATAAATGTGTGATGTTACATCACCCTTAAATGTAGATAAATGTGTGATGTTACATCACCCTCAAATGTAGATAACTGTGTGATGATCCATGGCCCTCAAATGTAGATAACTGTGTGATGTTACATCACCCTCAAATGTAGATAAATGTGTGATGTTACATCACCTTCAAATGTAGATAAATGTGTGATGTTACATCACCCTCAAATGTAGATAACTGTGTGATGATCCATGGCCCTCAAATGTAGATAACTGTGTGATGTTACATCACCCTCAAATGTAGATAAATGTGTGATGTTACACCACCCTCAAATGTAGATAACTGTTTGATGTTACATCACCCTCACATATAGATTAAATGTGTGATGTTACATCACCCTTGAATGTAGATAAATGTGTGATGATCCATTGCCATCAAATATAGATAAATGTGTGATGTTACATCACCCTTGAATGTAGATAAATGTGTGATGATCCATGGCCCTCAAATGTAGATAAATCTGCAATGATCCATGGCCTTCAAATGTAGATAAATGTGTGATGGTCCATGGCCCTCGAATGTAGATAAATGTGTGATGCTCCATGGCCTCGAATGTAGATAAATATGTGATGATACATGGGCCTCAAGTGTAGATAACTGTGATATGATATATATAGTTATCATAAGTAGATTAAGGTGTGATAAAAATGTGATTCTCCACATGTGAAAATGTAGATAATGCCTGTGACAATATACATAATTAAAAGTAGATAAATTTGTGTGATGAACATATGTGAGTTCATTTACAATTATCAAAATGTAGATAACTGCATACGAGATGATAAACAATCATCACAGGTATATAATTAAAAGTGGGCGTTCATATAAGACACCCAACTCTATTCTCATGTGAGAGATGAAGAAAGCAAAGAAATGTATTGAGCACACATTGAATTCTTTACCAAACACCCCATATACATCAATGTACATTTCACATCTCACAGGATAAAAAGTTGTATAACAACTGTTTATATGTATGCCAATTTTGTGCAAGGTTTAAAACAACTATCATCACATTCTTGCAAACACATCATCTCAAAACATACAGAGTTAAACACAGGATTAAAGCTGATGTTAAAAGTTCATCACAGAATTAAGGCATCAAAACAATTCTCAAATGTCAATCTGAAACTGTCCACCGGATTCTGGGATCTTGGTTTCTTCTTCGGGGTAATAAATTACAAGTATCGATCAGCAATCACAGAGAGAGAATGAGTATAATAAACAGATAAAGGTAATACTATGATATAAACTGCCCTACAGAACATGAAGATGCTTGGAATTCATATATACTAGAGCCAAGATTATGAGGTCGGGTGGCAAAAGCACATATTCTTGGCTCTACCTGCTGATAGGAATCCAAGATGTGTCAACCTCTAATGCACCGCTGACGGACACAATCAAGCTGATCCAAACTAAGTCATTACCTTGCCAACAGGAAAGCAAGATACAATGCTGTCATTCAAAACAAAGATGCTGCCTTGTCAAGTCACAGTAGATCCAACACCCGCCATTCTAAACAAAGTCATCACCTTGCCAAAGGAGGCCAGATGGGATCATCTGAATGACTAATTCAGATGTCGTGTTGACACTCTTTCAACCTTTCCACAACCTAGTATCCTCTAAAGTCTACTCCATCCCAATTCTAGTCTGCCCTCTAACTAAACTCTATTTCATTCTAATTCCAGTCTGCCCTTTATAACCTACCTCATCGCAATTCAAGTCTACAATCTACAGTTTATATCATCTCAAGCTTAGTGTGCTCTCTAAAGTCATCATCTCAAGCTTAGTGTGCCCTCTAAATCTAAATTCTACATCATCACAATTTGTCTGCCCTCTAAAGTTAACATCATAACAATTCTAGTCTGTCCTCTAAAACTACTTTACCCCAATCCTAGTCCACCATCTACTTTATACCAATTCCAGTCTGCCCTCTAAACTCCACATCATCCTTATTCTAGTCTGCCCTCTAACATCTACTTTATCACAGTTCTAGTCTGCCCTCTAAATCTACCGTATCCAAATTCTAGTTTACCCTGTAATCTCAACATCATCCAAATTCTTGAAGACCCTCTAAAGTGTACTTCCCTTCCAATATATCATGTCCTCTAATCCTTACATTCTCACATTCCATCTCCCAAACGCTAATCAATACTTATTCATTCATATATCTAACAATCTGAATGCCCCAGGAACTTCACAATACTATCCATTTCCCTGAGCCGTTCACAATTTGGTTACATCAACCTGAACAAAACTGTCCTAACAAAACCAAACATCCCATGAACACTTCAGCACCAATGAAGGATGCTAGCCAATGTGTGCCTGTGTGTCCTGATTCTAGAAACAGTCTCTTCCTCAACTGTGGAGCAGTACCCGACAAATGTTCACACTTAACATTCCTGACATGAGTTGAGTTGAGATGAGCTAAGAATCGACATCACTGCACTCAGGACATTCCCCTACACTCTCTGTCCCCTTGTTCAACAGCCAGTGAAGAGACACTACTAATCATTCCCACTGCCATCTGATTGAAAGTTCACACCTGGCAAGAAGATGCATCTATCACTCCTTTCGAGGAGGGATCACTTCTTCTGGCCAGAGCTGCTTTGTTTGCAGGACACCATCAATGAGAAGCAGAAATGGCTGATTTCAACATCATATTGTGAAACTATATGGGTCTATTTAGCTGGTCATATATGGCCTTATAGAGCGCTTGCCTTATGCAGGGTCAGATTAGTTGGTCAAAGCTGTCCATAGGAGTTTCCCTTGTAGCACTGAGCGAGACAATAGCAGTGTTTTACTGCTTTAACTGACAATTCATAACTTGTTTATTTCTGTTAGTGTTGAAAGTGCTCATTTTCTAATGACGTTGCTTGATAATTACAGCCAAAACTCTTGGTGCAGTCTTTCCTAATGATATTGTTTATACAATCTTTTCTACACAATGCTGTGGATGCAATCTTTTCTACACAATGCTGTGGATGCAATCTTTTCTACATGATACTGTTGATGTAATCTTTCCTATATGATGCTGTTGATGTAATCTTTCCTATATGATGCTGTTGAATGCTGAAAGAGCTGTATTTTTTTGGGGGGGCTCCCTCGCAGACCTTGAGACAGTTTTCTCTGGTTCCTAATCAAGTGTTACTAAACTGATGTTGGCTGGCAAGTTACTGTGTCACCTAATTATGCTAATCAATCTGGCAAGAACAGAGAATATCCGCATTAGGTGACTATCAGGAGAATCATCACAGGCTAACCACCATGAACACCATCTATCAGCAACTATCATGATCATCCAGTTCTTTTAGCATGCAGCATTTCCGTGAGCAAAGTTTGGTCAGGAACCTCATTGCTTAAATGCTTGAAGTAGAGAAAATCTTCCAATCGAATAGAGATCAGTCTGATTTCTGGCAGTCTTAACAGCAGCTGGCTGAACCGGTCGGTCATGTCTGGGTAGACTTGGGTACAGTACTCAAACAGTGCTGCGTTGACTCTCTCCTGGCTCTGTTCTATGTAAACTCGGTTCTCTAAACAGGACACATCTAGGGAAAGTAAACAATCACATTTAGCATTACATACAGACATGCACGCAGCAAGAAGTCTACAGGGATATCAATTCCCTGTTCAACAAATCATAACCCCTGTCAGGGGTAGCCACGGATGAGTGGTTTCAGTATCTACCTCAGCCTCAGAAGGTACAGGGATATCAATTCTCTGTTCAACAAATCATAACCCCTGTCAGGGGTAGCCATGGATGAGTGGTTTCAGTATCTACCTCAGCCTCAGAAGGTACACGGTTGAGTTGAGCCAAGAACATCACAACACTTGGGACATTCCCTTATGCGCTCCATCATCATCTTCAACAGCCAACAAAGAGTCCTACTGCTTCTACAAATGCCATAACTATGATGCTTAAATTGAGGCAATCGAGATAGCAACAGAGAAATTACTAAATACCCGCCATGGTTCACAACATGTGGTGCTATTGACAGATGCAAAATCAGCACTCCAGGCACTCCTGTCTGGGAAATTGCCAGTACTAAGGACACTACTTTCTGAACTTAGCAGTCAGCATAAGGTCACCATACAGTGGATACCATCCCAGTGTGGAGTACCCAGAAACAACAGAGCTGATCAATTGGCTAAGGAAGGAGCAAAAGAAGAACAGCCTGATGTGTCCATTACATACCACCAAAAGAAAAGAATGATCAAATCAGAAAGCCACCAACACCTGCTCAAGACGACTACCACATTATGGACAGACCAGAACAAGTCATTATTCTGCGCCTCAGAAAAGGACACAATAGATTACACAACCACACATACACAAAATTCAAGATTGGTGAATCAGCCATGTGCACATGTGGATTGGCATCGCAGACAGCAGAGTACATACTCCAAGACTGCCCAAATTACGTGTCCAGGCAAACATTCTGGCCTAGAGAGACGACAGTGGAAGATAAACTCTATGGACCGCTGAGTGAACTAAAAAAGACAGCTAAATTCATATAAGAGACAACATTACAGTTATATGGTTGTTTCGGGATTTGTGATTTTGGCTTTTCTGGATTGCCCAATCGCCGTGACTGACGTCCGTCAATCGATGTGGACCCGAACAATCAGGACTTCTCACTGGCAAGGAACACCAGGCCTCCTAAAAGCTCATCTTGAGCATAGCCTACGATGGGTAATATTCTGTTATGATAATTTGGCGTGTCCAGCGTGTGCCGCGTGGTTACACACCCGCTTCACACACCAGTGATCCGGGGTTTGTTTCCGGATCCGGTCAGGGATATGCACTACTGGCGCGCTCAAACGAGAGCGAAACTCAAGTATAGTGCTTCCATATTGATGTGGATAGGCCTTAAGTTCATACCAGAATACGATTAGCGTTGCCAGTAGTTTCAATACTTAAATTACAGTTATAGACATATTTCAAGCAAACGAAAGAAGAAGAAGCTACTACCAATTGCAGTATAATTATGTGGCCTTTCCTCTGAGTTCTGAGGTCAGCCAGATCCTCTGGTCACTCCACGCAGCTCCATTCTCTCTGGGCTGTATTGATCTATCTGTTCTTCTGCACTAGACACACAACCCCACAGGGTCCCAACCACATCTGCCTGATCAGACACCCATACCCCACCATTCTGTCCGCTGCTCACTTCATACCACACCAGCATGTCCTGCAGAACAAATCCAACAGATGCTATTTTTGATTGCTGAATTGAAGCCAGCAACTCGCACAAAGCATGCCCATCTTCACCTTTCTCATTCTTTGGGAGTCTGTCACAATCACAACATGCCTGTCTTCAGCTTCCTCATCATACTTTGTGAGTCCATCACAACCATGATCACCTGTGCATGGTTTGATCACATAAGAGGGCTGGACATTTTTCCAAGAACTGCAGTATCTAAAGATATCACACGTCCCTTGATCTCTTGGGTAGGTAGATCAGATACCTAGACTTCTTGCATGAGGACAGCAAAACAGGAGATCCAGTGTGCAAATTATAAAAATTAAACAACAATTGGAAGTTACAAAGAGTAGGCTGTAAGTCCACTACCCTGGCAAAATTATGGGAAAAAAACCTACTCATAGACAGGCCATTAGCTTGAATGAAATCTGCCTGGAGGAAGCAAACTGAACACAAATGTATACTGAAGTTGGATACACTGAGCGTGGGGTGTGTAACCGGTGACCGTGGGGTGTGTAACCGGTGACCATGGGGTGTGTAACCGATAACAGTGGGGTGTGTAACCGGTGACTGTGGGGTGTGTAACCGGTGACTGTGGGGTGTGTAACCAGTGACAGTGGGGTGTGTAACCGGTGACCGCGGAGTGTGTAACCGGTGGCCGTGTAACTGGTGACCATGGGGTGTGTAACCGGTGACTGTGGGGTATGTAACCAGGCTTGATGCAATCCCCTAAACAGAGGAATGAAAGGGGTTATGGATGCAGCTGGCAATCCCACAAACAGTATTCAAAACACAGCTGCGAGAGATTTTGAAGCAGACTGCCTTGCATTGGTTTCCACATAATGGTATGAGTGCCAGTGATTCAGAAAGCAATGGCAAACTTCTGAACGTAAACTTGCCAAGGAATCACAAACAGCCCCAAAAAATGCTGGAGTCAATTGCTTCGTCCTGTAAAGGATATGCAACTAACTACCTCTGTATAAAAAAAAGTCGCTTAAAATTAAAAAATAAAACTGACTACTTCTGTACATAGAAGAAGAAAGACTATGAGACAAGGTGGAAGACATACACGAGAAATTCTCACCTGGGTTTAGCAGGATCAAAAACTTAAGGCACATGTACTCGTTATAGTCCATCTTGAGCTCTCTCCCCTTCTTGATCAGCTCAAACACTTTGGCTTTCACGTCCCCTAGACCCAGCTTGTCGAAGAGCTCATACCCAATAATATCACCACTTGGCTGACAGAAACATATACAACAATTATCAGAAATGTTTCCAACTGGCTGACAGAAACATATAAAACAAGTGTCAGGATACATTAATGTCCACACTTGGCTGACAGAAACATATACAACAAGTATCAGAAATGTCTCCAATTGGCTGACAGAAACATATACAACAAGTATCAGAAATGTCTCCAATTGGCTGACAGAAACATATACAATAATTATCAGAAATGTCTCCAACTGCCTGATAAAAACATATAAAACAAGTATCAGAATACATTAATGACTACACTTGGCTGACAGAAACATAAAATAAATATCAGAATACATTAACGTCTACACTTGGCTGACAGAAACATATAAAACAAGTATCAGAATACATTAATGTCTCCTACTGGCTGACAGAAACATATACAACAAGTATCAGAATACATTAATGTCCACACTTGGCTGACAGAAACATATACAACAAGTATCAGAATACATTAATGTCTCCTACTGGCTGACAGAAACATATACAACAAGTATCAGAATACATTAATGTCTCCTACTGGCTGACAGAAACATATACAACAAGTATCAGAATACATTAATGTCCACACTTGGCTGACAGAAACATATACAACAAGTATCAGAATACATTAATGTCTCCTACTGGCTGACAGAAACATATACAACAAGTATCAGAATACATTAATGTCTCCTACTGGCTGACAGAAACATATACAACAAGTATCAGAATACATTAATGTCTCCTACTGGCTGACAGAAACATATACAACAAGTATCAGAATACATTAATGTCTCCTACTGGCTGACAGAAACATATAAAACAAGTATCAGAATACATTAATGTCTCCTACTGGCTGACAGAAACATATAAAACAAGTATCAGAAGACATTATGTCTCCTCACTTGCTGACAGAAACATAGACAACAAGTATCAGCATACATTATGTCCTCCTACTACTGGCTGACAGAGCATATATCACAGTATCTGAATACATTACTGTCTCCTACATGGCTGACAGAAACATATACAACATAGTATCTGAATACATTAATGTCCGCCTATCCTAGGCTGACAGAAACATATACCACCAGTAGCAGAATACATTATGTCCACACTTGCTGGCTGAAACCTAGTACAACAAGTATCAGAATACATTTAATGTCTCCTACTGGCTGACGAAAACATATACAACAAGTATCAGATATCTTAATGTCCACACTTGGCTGACAGAAACATATACAACAAGTATCAGAATACATTAATGTCCACACTGGCTGACAGAAACATATACAACAAGTATCAGAATACATTAATGTCCACACTTGGCTGACAGAAACATATACAACAAGTATCAGAATACATTAATGTCCACACTTGGCTGACAGAAACATATACAACAAGTATCAGAATACATTAATGTCCACACTTGGCTGACAGAAACATATACACAAGTATCAGAATACATTAATGTCTCCTACTGGCTGACAGAAACATATACAACAGTATCAGAATACACTGTCTACACTGGCTGACAGAAACATATACAACAAGTATCAGAATACATTGTCTCCACTGGCTGACAGAAACATATACAACAAGTATCAGAATACATTAATGTCTCCTACTGGCTGACAGAAACATATACAACAAGTATCAGAATACAATTGTCTACACTTGGCTGACAGGAAACATATACAACAGTATCAGAATACATTAATGTCTCCTACTGGCTGACAGAACATATACAACAAGTATCAGAATACTTGTCTACACTTGGCTGACAGAAACATATAAAACAAGTATCAGAATACATTAATGTCTCCTACTGGCTGCAGAAACATATACAACAAGTATCAGAATACATTAATGTCTCCACTTGGCTGACAGAACATATAAAACAAGTATCAGAATACATTAATGTCTCCTACTGGCTGACAGAAACATATACAACAAGTATCAGAATACATTAATGTCTCCTACTGGCTGACAGAAACATATACAACAAGTATCAGAATACTTAATGTTCCACACTTGGCTGACAGAAACATATACAACAAGTATCAGAATACATTAATGTTCACACTTGGCTGACAGAAACATATACAACAAGTATCAGAATACATTAATGTCCACACTTGGCTGACAGAAACATATAAAACAAGTATCAGAATACATTAATGTCTCCTACTGGCTGACAGAAACATATACAACAAGTATCAGAATACATTAATGTCTCCTACTGGCTGACAGAAACATATACAACAAGTATCAGAATACATTAATGTCCACACTTGGCTGACAGAAACATATAAAACAAGTATCAGAAATATCTCCAACTGCCTGACAGAAACATATACAACAAGTATCAGAATACATTAATGTCTCCTACTGGCTGACAGAAACATATACAACAAGTATCAGAATACATTAATGTCCACACTTGGCTGACAGAAACATATACAACAAGTATCAGAATACATTAATGTCTCCTACTGGCTGACAGAAACATATACAACAAGTATCAGAATACATTAATGTCTCCTACTGGCTGACAGAAACATATACAACAAGTATCAGAATACATTAATGTCTCCTACTGGCTGACAGAAACATATACAACAAGTATCAGAATACATTAATGTCTCCTACTGGCTGACAGAACCATATAACAAACAAGTATCAGAATCCATTAATGTCTCTACTATGCTGACAGAACACATACAACAAGTATCAGAATACATTAATGTCTCCTACTGGCTGACAGAAACATATAAAACAAGTATCAGAATACATTAATGTCTCCTACTGGCTGACAGAAACATATACACAAGTATCAGAATACATTACATGTCTCCTACTGGCTGACAGAAAACATATACAACAAGTATCAGAAGTACATTAATGTCTCCTACTGGCTGACAGAAACATACTACCAACAAAGTCATCAGAATACATTAATGTCCACCACTTGGCTGACAGAAACATATACAACAAGTATCAGAATACATAATGTCTCCTACTGGCTGACAGAAACATATATACAACAAGTATCAGAATACATTAATGTCTCCTACTGGCTGACAGAAACATATACAACAAGTATCAGAATATTAATGTCTCCTACTGGCTGACAGAAACATATACAACAAGTATCAGAATACATTAATGTCTCCTACTGGCTGACAGAAACATATAAAACAAGTATCAGAATACATTAATGTCCACACTTGGCTGACAGAAACATATAAAACAAGTATCAGAATACATTAATGTCCACACTTGGCTGACAGAAACATATACAACAAGTATCAGAATACATTAATGTCTCCTACTGGCTGACAGAAACATATACAACAAGTATCAGAATACATTAATGTCTCCTACTGGCTGACAGAAACATATAAAACAAGTATCAGAATACATTAATGTCTCCTACTGGCTGACAGAAACATATACAACAAGTATCAGAATACATTAATGTCTCCTACTGGCTGACAGAAACATATAAAACAAGTATCAGAATACATTAATGTCTCCTACTGGCTGACAGAAACATATACAACAAGTATCAGAATATTAATGTCTACACTTGGCTGACAGATTGATTGATTGATTGATTCAGGAATCGACATCACAGCACTCGGGGCATTCCCATAAGCGCTCCGTCCCCATCCCCAGCAGCCAGCGAAGAGTTCCAACACCAATAGTACCAGTAGCAATCTGATTATATGTCCGTCTCGCCTTTCCTCTGAGCGTTGAGCGTGGCCATATCCCCTCGTCACTCCTTTCTGTCTCATTCTTGCCAGACCATGGTAATCCATTTGCTCCTCCGAGGTGTACACGTGCTCCCACAAGGCCGCAACCATGTCTGCCTTGTCATGTATCAATACTCCACCAAGTTCTGCAGAGAAAAGATTCAGGCGATGCTTGTCACCCGTGACCTCCGAAGTGAAGCAAGCCACTCCGCACGAAGCCTGCCTGTCCTCACCCTCGTCATCATGCTTTCTGAGTCAGTTACAATCACGATGTGTGTGTGTGTGGCTGACAGAAACATATAAAACAAGTATCAGAATACATTAATGTCTCCTACTGGCTGACAGAAACATATACAACAAGTATCAGAAATATCTCCAACTGGCTGACAGAAACATATAAAACAAGTATCAGAATACATTAATGTTCACACTTGGCTGACAGAAACATATACAACAAGTATCAGAATACATTAATGTCCACACTTGGCTGACAGAAACATATACAACAAGTATCAGAATACATTAATGTCCACACTTGGCTGACAGAAACATATACAACAAGTATCAGAAATTAATGTCCACACTTGGCTGACAGAAACATATAAAACAAGTATCAGAAATATCTCCAACTGGCTGACAGAAACATATACAACAAGTATCAGAATACATTAATGTCCACACTTGGCTGACAGAAACATATACAACAAGTATCAGAATACATTAATGTCCACACTTGGCTGACAGAAACATATACAACAAGTATCAGAATACATTAATGTCCACACTTGGCTGACCAGAAACATATACAACAAGTATCAGAATACATTAATGTCCACACTTGGCTGACAGAAACATATACAACAAGTATCAGAATACATTAATGTCCACACTTGGCTGACAGAAACATATACAACAAGTATCAGAATACATTAATGTCTCCTACTGGCTGACAGAAACATATACAACAAGTATCAGAATACACTGTCTACACTTGGCTGACAGAAACATATACAACAAGTATCAGAATACATTGTCTACACTTGGCTGACAGAAACATATACAACAAGTATCAGAATACACTGTCTACACTTGGCTGACAGAAACATATACAACAAGTATCAGAATACATTGTCTACACTTGGCTGACAGAAACATATACAACAAGTATCAGAATACACTGTCTACACTTGGCTGACAGAAACATATACAACAAGTATCAGAATACATTGTCTACACTTGGCTGACAGAAACATATACAACAAGTATCAGAATACATTAATGTCTCCTACTGGCTGACAGAAACATATACAACAAGTATCAGAATACATTGTCTACACTTGGCTGACAGAAACATATAAAACAAGTATCAGAATACATTAATGTCTCCTACTGGCTGACAGAAACATATACAACAAGTATCAGAATACATTAATGTTCACACTTGGCTGACAGAAACATATACAACAAGTATCAGAATACATTAATGTTCACACTTGGCTGACAGAAACATATACAACAAGTATCAGAATACATTAATGTCCACACTTGGCTGACAGAAACATATACAACAAGTATCAGAATACATTAATGTTCACACTTGGCTGACAGAAACATATACAACAAGTATCAGAATACATTAATGTTCACACTTGGCTGACAGAAACATATACAACAAGTATCAGAATACATTAATGTCTCCTACTGGCTGACAGAAACATATACAACAAGTATCAGAATACATTAATGTTCACACTTGGCTGACAGAAACATATACAACAAGTATCAGAATACATTAATGTCTCCTACTGGCTGACAGAAACATATAAAACAAGTATCAGAATACATTAATGTCTCCTACTGGCTGACAGAAACATATAAAACAAGTATCAGAATACATTAATGTCTCCAACTGGCTGACAGAAACATATACAACAAGTATCAGAATACATTAATGTCTCCTACTGGCTGACAGAAACATATACAACAATTATCAGAATACATTAATGTTCACACTTGGCTGACAGAAACATATACAACAAGTATCAGAATACATTAATGTTCACACTTGGCTGACAGAAACATATACAACAAGTATCAGAATACATTAATGTCCACACTTGGCTGACAGAAACATATAAAACAAGTATCAGAATACATTAATGTCTCCTACTGGCTGACAGAAACATATACAACAAGTATCAGAATACATTAATGTCTCCTACTGGCTGACAGAAACATATACAACAAGTATCAGAATACATTAATGTCCACACTTGGCTGACAGAAACATATAAAACAAGTATCAGAAATATCTCCAACTGCCTGACAGAAACATATACAACAAGTATCAGAATACACTGTCTACACTTGGCTGACAGAAACATATACAACAAGTATCAGAAATTGTTTCCACACTGGCTGACAGAAACATATAAAACAAGTGTCAGGATACATTAATGTCCACACTTGGCTGACAGAATCATATACAACAAGTATCAGAAATGTCTCCAACTGCCTGACAGAAACATATACAACAAGTATCAGAAATGTCTCCAACTGCCTGATAAAAACATATAAAACAAGTATCAGAATACATGATGACCTACACTTGGCTGACAGAAACAATAAAATAAATATCAGAATACATTAACGTCTACACTTGGCTGACAGAAACATATACAACAAGTATCAGAATATTAATGTCTACACTTGGCTGACAGATTGATTGATTGATTGATTCAGGAATCGACATCACAGCACTCGGGGCATTCCCATAAGCGCTCCGTCCCCATCCCCAGCAGCCAGCGAAGAGTTCCAACACCAATAGTACCAGTAGCAATCTGATTATATGTCCGTCTCGCCTTTCCTCTGAGCGTTGAGCGTGGCCATATCCCCTCGTCACTCCTTTCTGTCTCATTCTTGCCAGACCATGGTAATCCATTTGCTCCTCCGAGGTGTACACGTGCTCCCACAAGGCCGCAACCATGTCTGCCTTGTCATGTATCAATACTCCACCAAGTTCTGCAGAGAAAAGATTCAGGCGATGCTTGTCACCCGTGACCTCCGAAGTGAAGCAAGCCACTCCGCACGAAGCCTGCCCGTCCTCACCCTCGTCATCATGCTTTCTGAGTCAGTTACAATCACGATGTGTGTGTGTGTGGCTGACAGAAACATATAAAACAAGTATCAGAAATATCTCCAACTGGCTGACAGAAACATATACAACAAGTATCAGAATACACTGTCTACACTTGGCTGACAGAAACATATACAACAAGCATCAGAATACATTAAGTGTCTACATTTGGCTGACAGAAACATATAAAACAAGTATCAGAAGTGTCTACATTTGGCTGACAGAAACATATACAACAACTATCAGAAATGTCTCCAACTGACTGGAAAAAAACAACATAAAATAAAATACAGTTAATGCCTCCACTTGGCTTAAAAATAAATGCTTAAAACAAATACAGAGTACAGTTGTTGGCTGAATCATACAAATTATAACACAGAATAAACAAGTATTTGCTTTCAGTAATTGTCACCATCTAATTAATAAAAAGCATACATAAAAATAAGTTTTAAAATTAGAGGAAATGTGTGAACCTGGTAAACTTCAACATATATAAAACATACATTAGAGTACAGTAGTAGCATCCAACTGTCAAACAAATATACAAGACACACAACAAATTTTGTTCAATACCCTGTGGTAATTCCTTTATTGAGGCAGCACTACTAACACCAGAATTTACATCTGTGCTCCCTGGCAAAAGTCTATGCTTGATAGGATAAAATAAGGGAGCAAACAAAATGGGCTGATGGAGCTTATAAACCCTAGAAGGAAATTCATCTACCCGAATGAGACACTGAATGCCAAACCACCACTGCATTGTGGAAGTTCTTGTCAGAACAAAGGCTAGGGCAACAAAACCAGACAGAAAATGTGGGTAGGCAGAGCCTACAAGCCTGGGAAGGCAATCTGCCCGTAGAAGGAGAAATCCAGAAAATAAACCTCAACCGTCAAAATCGGAAGATGCTGGTTCAAGTGGTACAAAACTAGAAAGTGGACATTTATGCACTACAATGGATGCTGTTGCGATAGAAGAAGAAAAGTATACAAAAATACTATCACAAAGCTAGATTTAGGAAATGGTGCAGTGACATGTTCCAAAAGCTTCAAATCCGTTCCTTGTACTGAATACTGTAGCAAGGCTAATTTTACACTCCCTGGCTGAGGGGTTAAACGACTTTCTTTGTAATCCCGTTTATCCACGTAGGGTCTCGCAGCTTGCGAGAATTGGTAGCGGTTCTCGCCATGTTGGAGACTTACGGGATAAGTGAGCCGGCCGCTCAGAATGCAATGGCAAACTACTGAGCATAATCTTGCCAAGAAATCAACAACAGCGTTAAAATGCTGGTGTTGACACAATGTCCTGTAAAAGGATAAGCAAAAAAAAAAAAAAGAAAACATGTAACACTGACTGCTAGAGTATCCTTCCCCCACACATCACTGTAATATTTACCACTAGAATCTCCTATCCCACACATCATTGAAATATTTAACCTTAGAATCTCCTCCCCCCACACATCAATGTAATATTTAACCTTAGAATCTCCTCCCCCCACACATCAATGTAATATTTACCACTAGAATCTCCTATCCCACACATCTCATCTCCATTGGCACCTTGCCGTCTTGACAGACGATAGTTTGTGCTTTAAAAAGGCATAATAACTTTTAACTATGGCGGTAGCGAGTGTGACTGATAAGGCCAATTTGCGCTGTAAATGTCCGTTCACAGTGGGTGCATGTGAACACGTGGTCATTTCCACCATCATGCACCATCTTACGTCTCAAACGCTTGGTGTGTGACTTTTCTGCAATAATTTTCTCCTTTGACTTTATTCCATTTCTGATATTTGCCCTCCATGCAACACGTTCAGCGGCGACTTGCTCCCAATGTGCATTATCAATGCCTGTATCAATCATGTCCCGCTTACACACATCTTTGTATCGTAGTAGAGGCCTACCCTGAGATCTCTTACCCATCTGTAATTCACCAAAAAAGATATCCTTTGGTATTCTACCATCATCCATCCTCCTAAGATGTCCTATCCATCTAAGTCTACGAAGACTGAGCATGGAATAAACTGTCACACAACCTGATCTTTCCAATACTTCAGTATTTGTGATTTTGTCTTGCCACTTAATACCAAGAATTCTTCGCAGACACCGCATATGAAAGCTGTTTAAATTGTTCTCTTGGTGTGAGTAAGTTGTCCAGGTTTCACTGCCATAGAGAAGAGTACTAAGGACACAGGCTTGATAGACAAGGACTTTTGTTTTGGCAGTAAGCTTCCTGTTCTCCCAGACTCTTTTTCTTAACCTGTTCATTGTTGTTGCTGCCTTACCAATCCGGATGTTGATTTCCTGATCTAGGGATAATTTGCTATTTACCACTGATCCTAGATATGTAAAATGGTCTACTATCTCTAGTTCGGCGTCGTCAATAAAGATTGATGGTACCTCATGTGCACCTTGTGACATAATCTGTGTCTTCTTTTTGCTAATTGTTAAACCAAATTCAGAACAAGCATTGGAGAATGCAGATAGTAGACATTGCAATTCTTCCTCAGAGTGGGTTGTAACTGCAGCATCATCTGCAAAAAGCAACTCTCTGATCAGTACCCTCCTAATTTTGGTCTTAGCCTTCAATCTCTGAGCATTGTAGAGGCCGCCATCTGAGCGTGAGTGAATGTATATACCACCATCCTGATCACGAAATGCATATTTCAGTAGAAGTGAAAAGTATATTCCAAAGAGGGTGGGAGCTAGTACACAACCTTGCTTAACTCCACTCTTGATTTCAAATTCTTCAGAAGTTGCACCATCAAACTTGATTATACCCTTCATGCCTGTGTGGAACGATTCCACAATGGACAGAAGAGTTGGTGGGCAGCCAATCTTCTTTAGTGCCTTGAACAGACCCTCACGACTGACCAAATCAAATGCCTTTGTGAGGTCGATGAAGGCAATAAACAGTGGTTGATTCTGTTCACGGCATTTTTCTTGCATTTGCCGCAATGAGAATATCATATCAGTGGTAGACCGGTTCTGTCGAAAGCCACACTGTGATTCGGGGTAGACTTGATCTCCTAGGACTTGAAGTCTGCGCAGAACAATTCTGGCAAATACTTTTCCAACAATACACAGAAGTGAGATACCCCTATAGTTGTTGCAGTCGCTCCGATCGCCCTTGTTCTTGTACAGTGTTATGATGCTTGAATCTTTGAAATCCTGTGGGACTTGTCCTTCACGCCAGCATAGCTCTATTAGCTGGTGGATCTGTATAGTGAGTGTGTCTTGCCCACTCCTGATAACCTCTATTGGAATCCCATCCTTACCTGGAGCCTTGCCAGATGCAAGTTCATTTATAGCACACTTAACTTCTGTTATGGTGGGAAGTGTGTCCAGGTGGTCAAGAGTTGGTAGAGCCTCTATGGCGTTGAGGGCATCATCCGCTAGTTTGGTCTCACTTGAGTAAAGCTCCAAATAGTGCTCTACCCATCTGTCCATCTGCTGTTTCTTATCAGTGATGACTTCTCCAGTCAAGGTTTTCAATGGTGCACTTCTTTTGATCACTGGACCACAAGCTTTCTTTATTGCTTCATACATGCTTCTTATGTCTCCCTTATCACTTGCGATTTGAATGGACTCACATAACTTGATCCAATAATCATTTGCACACTGCCTGGCAGCCTTTTGCACATCCTTCCTAGCTTGCCTTAGCTCACTCAGAGTGTTACGCGTTGGTCTTTCCTTGTTTCTTAAGAGAGCTTTCTTCTTCTTATCAATCAGGGGCTGCAGAGTCTCGCTGTTGGCCGCAAACCAGTCCTGCCTCTTATGATCCACAGTGCCGTAAACCCCTACGGCAGTTTTATAAAGAGTTTCCTTAATTTGACCCCACTTTTCATTTACTGTACAATTTTCTGGTGTATCAGTGAAAGCATCTTCAAGTTGCTGTTGAAACTGAAAGCACTTTTCAGGATCATGAGTGTTAATAATATTAATCCTGTTTCTAGATTTGTGTTTAGCTGTGTAGATTCTCTTTGGTCTCAGTCTAACCCTTGCAACAACCAAAGAATGATCCGTATCACAGTCAGCACTGTGGTAACTACGAGTCAATGATATATGGTTCAGATGTTGTCTCCGTGTGATAATGAAGTCCAGCTGGTGCCAATGGCCGGATCTTGGATGTTTCCATGTGACCTTATGCATCTCTTTTGTTTTAAAAAAAGAGTTTGTAATACATAGGTCATTACTGGTGCAATGCTCCAGCAGCCTTTGCCCATTTTCATTCATGCGACCGATGTTGTATTTTCCAAGGCACACTGGCCATGAACTTGAGTCCTTGCCCACACGAGCATTGAAATCACCGAGCATATAAATGTAGTCAGATTTTGGAACTGCCTTGATCACGGAGTCTAACTCCTCATAGAACAAATCCTTCACATCATCAGAGGAATCGAGTGTCGGTGCATATGCAGTAATAATGGTGGCAAACCCAAAAGAGGTTGCCAAGCGCAGGGATAATAGTCTTTCATTTCCTCCTGCTGGAATTTCAATCATTCCCAGTAGCGAATTCTTCACTGCAAAGCCCACACCGTGTTGCCTTTTTTCTGCCTGCCCTCTACCCTTCCAGAAAAAGGTGTAGTTGTTTTCCCTGAGTGACCCTTCCTCAGCGAGGCGAGTCTCCTGCAGGCCAGCAATATCAATGTTAAGACGATTGAGTTCGGCATCAATCACAGCCGTTTTTCTCACATCGTCAATATTGGTCAAGTCAGTGGAAAATCCTGGACACATGGTTCTCACGTTCCAGGTTGCAAGCCGTAGCTTGAGGTTTCTATTTTTATTTTTGTTTGTACCTGGTGCATTGCTTTTACAGCCTGCGATTCAGATTTTGTCCTAGCCCCAAGCACCCATTGAAGCAGGCAGGCTGTGGCGGATCAGCACCCAATTGGCTGGGGGCTGCCCAGCTTGAGGCGGGCGGTAGCTGATCAGTGACACCTATAGGCGTCTCCCACCGTCAGAGGCAACGCGTGGCGCCCCATGTCTACGCCAACTGACAAGGACTTATAACCCGTAACAGTTGCCTCTCGCTTTGATTCCGAGACCAGTTAAGACCAGGGATGGAGTTATTGCCTCTCCATAGCACAAAGCCTGGGCTAAAATATAGAGATCATGTGTTGCCCATGCAGCATGCTCCCTCTCTCGGCCTGCCTAGTTTACTCCAGAGGAAAGGTAACACCCCTACATCTGGAACAAGACAAGCTGCAGAAGCTGCCGGATCAGCAAAGCAATGCTCTAACTGTCCGCCTGTAGGAGCTTCGATCCTAGACCAGTCGCCAACCAAGGCTTAGGGCCTGGTCTGCCCTGCCATGACAATTTTATCTTTAGCTTGCATTTCCTCGCACCAGGGTAAGGCTTGTACCCTCCCAATTGCGCTCTTCCGCCCGAAGCCGTTGGCACAATGTGGGGTGTCGGGTTTGGTAAGCGCCGCCCAACGTTCGGCGCTAACAGAGACCAGGTAGTACCGTCTACTGTTATACGGTAGCTCAGTCATCCCACACATCAATGAAATATTTAACCTTAGAATCTCCTCCCCCCACACATCAATGTAATATTTAACCTTAGAATCTCCTCCCCCCACACATCAATGTAATATTTACCACTAGAATCGTCACCACTCACACATTAATATTTACCATCAGAATCTCCTACCTCTCACATCAATGTAATATTTACTACTAAAATCTCCTTCACTCACACATCAATATTCGCCATTAGAATTTCCAACCCATCAATATAATATTTATCACTAGAATCTCCTTTCCCCACATTTCAATACAATATTTACCACTAGAATCTCCTTCCCCCACACATTATGGACTTGTCGGTAGATGAAGTCCAAGATGAGAATCTCACTCCAACAATTGTGAAGTAGCTTCATCTGGTCATCAACCTGAGAGAAATGTAAGCCACACGTTATTTGTGCTTTTAGTGCTGACACTTATAATAAGACTATAACTTTTTGTGAAAAGTCTGAAACATGTCTGTTGTCAGACTGTCAACATTTCCAGAAGCAACAAGAAATTGTGTATATGTGGTATAAATTATACTGTCAGCATTTCCCGAGGTAACTAATACTGTGTAAATGTGGTATAAATTATACTGTCAGCATTTCCCGAGGTAACTAGTACTTGTATAAATGTGGTATAAATTATACAGTCAGCATTTCCCGAGGTAACTAGTACTTGTATAAATGTGGTATAAATTATACAGTCAGCATTTCCCTGGCAACTAGTAACTGTGTGCATGTGATATAAATTATACTGTCTACATTTTCTGAAGCAACTAGTAACTGTGTACGTGTGGTATAAATACTTGTATACTGTCCACATTTTCTAATTGTGTATATGTGATATAAATTATACTGTCAACATTTCCTGAGGCAACTAGTACTTGTATAAATTATACTGTCAACATTCCTGAGGCAACTAGTACTTGTATAAATTATACTGTCAGCATTTCCCGAGGCAACTAGTAATTGTATACATGCGGTATAAATTATACTGTCTACATTTTCTGAAGCAACTAGTTTAGTTTAGTTTAGTCGATGGATCAACATCATGACACACGGGTGTAATCCATAAGTGCTCCGTTCTACTCCTAACTCAAGCCTGAGTCCGGAGAATCTCAGCTCAGTGCACGAACTCCATAGCCTTGGCGAGAATCTTTAAATACTTTGGGTAGATATTTAACTAGAAATTTTGCCCGGACAGCGCCGCTAGGCTACACTTATTTTATTTCCAACCGCCAAGGAATTTTTGTATGTGTGCAAACATACACACGGGCGTCCAATCCCACTACTCAGAGATCAGGGGAAATTTTGTTACTTGAAGTCCACGTGAAAAAATCATACCTAGAGACCACTCAGCCCCCCTACCATCTGAAGCAACTAGTAACTGTGTACATGTGGTATAAATACTTGTGTACTGACGATATTTTCTTATGCATTTAGTAATTGTGTACATGTAGTATAAATTATACTGTCAGCATTTTCTGAAGCAACTAGTAGCTGTGTACATGTGATACTAACAACATGGGGCAAGTATCCACACTCACCCGAATTTCCTTGAAGAATGAGGAGTTACGCGCCCACTCTACCATCAGGAACAACAACTGGTCAACCATCCGACACAACACAGGGAGAAACCTTTCCATAGAGGAACTGAAGTCACTATGTGAAAGCTCATTCTGAATAAATGTCAGCATCTTCTGCTTCACCTGTTGGACAGAATATAAAATCAAGAAACATCGTCATTGTATTCAGGACCTGGGAAGGTAACACAGCCAATAAATACCTGAAGAAGTTGGATGTGTTGGCCGACCGGTGTAAATATCGCAGCTCTGCTGTAAACAGGCACAATACAATTATGTCTAAAACAAAATTCCGGATGAACTCAGACAAAGAATAAGAAGTATTCAGGACAATCCAGCAGCTGCTCTGTCTCATCCTTCCGTAGCCAGCGAAGATCTCCCATGCTGATAGTACCAGTGGCAGGCCGACTGAACATCCACTTGCATTTTAGACTCTCTGCTAAACCCCTGCTGGACTAACCCCCTCGAGGTGTGCGTCCTTCCACTCACCCACAGAGAGCCTTCGCCATCAGCCACTTACACAATCACCAGAGTCGTGGATCAGCTGTGTGTTGTGACTAACAATCCACTGTATTGCTATACTGGGCACCAGGGTGGGGGGAAATCCTTAATACCAACCTCACTTTGATTGACAGATAAAACTACAATGGACAAGGAAATATATGTTAATGAGGAAAGATTGGAGGTGGTGGAAAATTTTTGAATATCTTGAGTCATTGATTACCAACAAAGGTGACACAATGAAAGAAATTAAATGACGACTATCAATTGCTCTTCAAAGACTAAAAATACTGAATAAATTATGGAGTCGGACAGATAGAACTACAAAAATTAGATTTTTAAGAGCAAGCATCTTTCCCATTGCAACATATGCCTGTGAGATCTGGACACTTACTAAACAAGCTGAACAGCGCATAAATGCTTTTGAATATAAATGTTATAGACGGGTTCTAAGAATATCTTGGGTAAAGAAAAGAACAAATGCATTCATACCTCAAGAGCTGAATACTGAAGACGGGTGGCTATTAAAGACGATAAAACAAAGAAAATTGATATATTTTGGTCACTTGAAACGTCATGAGTCTGGAGAGAACAATAATGGAGGGGTATATGCCTGGGAAGAGAGGAAGAGGAAGGCCAAAGAGAAGATGGATGCAGGATGTGGCGGATGATCTCCAGATGGGTGTATCAGACGCTGGACATCTTGCTTGTGATCGAGAAGTTTTCCGGAAGGTTGTTATGGGAGCGAGGTTCTGCAAAGGACATGCTACTGAATGAATGAATAAACTTTGATTGACACAGTGTCCTTGTCAGGGCTCAGGTGACCTGGACATCTGTCAGTGCTGTTGCAGCTCAGTATTCAACCAAACTAAACTAAACTAAACCAACCAACAGGCAACAGATGAGTACACGAGTCACTAAGCCAGGGACAGGTGGAGAAGATTGGGCAAGGAGATGGCAAATGTTTCGTGTGATGTCCAGGTCACATGAGCCCTGACAAGGACCCTGTGTCAATCAAAGTGGGGTTGGTATTCAAGGCTTCTCCCTCTCCCCCCCCCCCCCCCCCCCCCAGTTGTCCAGTATGGCAATACAGTGGAATGCCAGTCATGGCACAGATGATCCACCACTCTGGTGATTGTGTAAGATTGTGAGACATGGCCATTCACGCTTATTGGCATGGCACATGATGATGAAGCCATGGCGGTGTGTTAACAGAGTCCTTCAGCTCTGTACTCTCATCTTTTAGCTTTTATGTGGAAAGGGGAGGCGTTTCTCCAGAGATGTTTAGAGCAGACCAATCATGATGATGTGGACACCAGGGATGCAGTTAGAGAGGAGTTATCTGGCACCATAAAGAATATGCCTTATGAAGACATCATAAAGGTTGAAGATGTTAAACATATTTTGAAAAAGGCAAAAGAGACAGCACCAGGGCCTGATGGGGTCAGGTATGGCCACATGAAGGCTTTGAGCGATGTAGACCTGAAGGAGATGACCGACTGCTTTAACCAGAGCATTAGGACAGCATCAGTACCGCAGGATTGGGTACACAGTTATCTCATCCCTCTCCCAAAACCATTCAAGGATCATTCAAAGCTTAGCGGCTTTAGGATCATCACCCTTCAAAATACATTTGGGAAGGTTTTAGAGAAGATAGTCGCTGTCAAGCTGCAAGAGTTTTTGGAAAGGGGGAAGCTTCTTCCAAGAGGCCTGGGGAGCTACAGGCCAGGAAAAGATACCTGGTCAAATGCAGCCACTTTTGCCTTTGACGTTTATGAGGGGTTCCAGAGTAGACAGGAAACGATGGCGGCAGCGCTTGATCTCGAGGATGCGTACAATAGAGTTCGATATGATATTTTGATGACCGCACTGATGGAGAAGGGGGTCAATCCCTGGTTGGTGAACTGGATAGCGGCCGTCCTGCATTCTCGTCGGATTGCTCTCCGTCTGGGTGCATGGACCTCAGAGCCACATATTTTAACCCCAGGACTGCCACAGAGGTCCGCAATCTCACCGGTGCTCTTTAACGTGTATACGAGCAAAATTGCAAACCTAGAAGCACCAGGGGTTGGAAGGATACTAACATTTGCAGATGATATTCTTGCATATAGGCAGGGGAGAGATAGGGAGCAAATAGCTCAGGAGCTACAGGCGACAGTAGACAAAGTGATTGACTGGTGCACTGAAATGGATGCTGTCATCTACCCGGAAAAGGTAGCTGTTTTGTGGTGCTCTCTGGACAACAGGATTGTGAGAGCTGATGTTCCAAGCCTCATGATAAATGGTGGAAGAGTCAACAGAGAGAACAAACTGAAGTATCTGGGAATCACATTTGACAGGAGTCTGTCCTTCAAGGACCATGTGGAGACGGTTGTGACAAGATCTCGAAAAGGGACTCAACGCACTTAAAACTATGGCTGCAATGGACATAGAGCAGAGAATGCTTTTCAGACTATACCAGCACTTGATCCTCTCAGTGATTGATTATGGACTAGGACTGCTCACTGTCTCAAAGAGTCAGCTGGTGAGATTGGAGCGCATACAGAACGAGGCTATGCGGGTCATTCTGGGATGCACCAGAGACACCCCAGTGGTGTGTATGCGGTACATCCTTGGTTTGCCGACTGTTGCTGGTAGGCTCAAGGTGATGCAGGCGAAGGCATACCTCAGAGTAGCTGCTGACATAGATCACCCGTTGCATGAGGCGCTGGACGCAGTTCAGGGCCAGCGACTGATAAGAGGGAAATCATGGATGGCTCAGGCGGAGGATACGATCAGACAGGTGTGCATCTTGGAGAACATTAGGCGAGGAGAGGAGTGGGTCAGAGTGCCAGCGGAGCAGTTAGACTTGTGCAGAGTTATAATCACATTGAGCCGGGAGTGCAGGGAGTGGCCAGCAGGGGCCACGGAAGTGGAAATCCAGCAACTAATTCAGGATAATGCTCGCCCGGGTGATGTGATTATCTACACAGATGGTTCGGTGTTGAGAGGTAGTAGAAGTGCCTGGGGGTTCTTGGCAAAGGCTAATGGTCGACGTTTGGTGCAGGAGAGCCTGGCATATGATACCACAACATCTAGCTTAAGAATGGAGGTGGAGGCAGTCAGTGCAGCTTTCCGCTGGATGGAGAATACGATACACACACACATCAGTGTGTGTAACTGACTCAGAAAGCATGCTGAGTAGGGTGAGGACAGGCAAGCTTCGTGCAGAGTGGCTTGCTTCGCTTCGGAAGTCACGGGTGGCAAGCATCGTCTGGATCTTTTCTCCGGGGCATGCTGGTGTGCTGGGGAATGAACAGGCAGACAGATTGGCTGGCTCTGCAAAACTTGGTGGAGTATTGATGCATGATAAGGCAGACGTGGTTGCGGCCTTGTGGGAGCGCATGTACACCTCGGAGGAGCAAATGGATCACCATGGTCTGGCAAGAATGAGACAGCGAGGAGTGACGAGGGGATCTGACCAATGCTCGACACTTAGAGGAAAGGCGAGACGCACATATAATCAGATTGCTACTGGTACTATTGGGATTGGAACTCTTCGCTGGCTTCTGAGGATGGGGACAGAGTGCTTATGGGAATGCCCCGAATGCTGTGATGTCGGTTCCTAAATCAATCAATCAATCAATCATGTGGAAATCATCATCATCAAGTGCCATGCCAGCTGTCGCAGGCGTTCATGTCTCTCCACATATCTTGGTCTTTGGTGTTCTGGATCAACTCTGCTGCTGATATTCCTTCATGCTACCGTCTCAGTCCATCCAGCATAATTTCTCTTGGTCTGCCTATGCTTCTCTTCCCCTTGATCTTTGTCACAATGTTCTCCAATGCCTCACTTCTCATCACATGACACAAGAAATATGTGTGTCACTTTCTTATAGTTGTATATAATGTTCTAGTTTCATTAGCCTCTTTCAGGCAGTCATCGCTAGTTACTCTGGAAATCCAAGGAATTTGCAACATTTGTCTCAGGAACCACATCTCTGTGAAACAGCTCTTAATATACTGAAATAAAGCAAATACTGCCCTTGAGGTGTGAAGTCTTAGGCCTTCAGATACCCTAAGCCATGATATATGAGGTGTGAAGTCTTAGGCCTTCAGATACCCTAAGCCATGATATATGAGGTGTGAAGTCTTAGGCCTTCAGATACTCTAAGCCATGATATATGAGGTGTGAAGTCTTAGGCCTTCAGATACTCTAAGCCATGATATACAAAGTCTTAGGCCTTCAGATACTCTAAGCCATGATATACAAAGTCTTAAGCCTTCAGATACCCTAAGCCATGATATATGAGGTGTGAAGTCTTAGGCCTTCAGATACCCTAAGCCATGATATATGAGGTGTGAAGTCTTAGGCCTTCAGATACTCTAAGCCATGATATATGAGGTGTGAAGTCTTAGGCCTTCAGATACTCTAAGCCATGATATATGAGGTGTGAAGTCTTAGGCCTTCAGATACTCTAAGCCATGATATATGAGGTGTGAAGTCTTAGGCCTTCAGATACTCTAAGCCATGATATACAAAGTCTTAGGCCTTCAGATACTCTAAGCCATGATATACAAAGTCTTAAGCCTTCAGATACCCTAAGCCATGATATATGAGGTGTGAAGTCTTAGGCCTTCAGATACTCTAAGCCATGATATATGAGGTGTGAAGTCTTAGGCCTTCAGATACTCTAAGCCATGATATATGAGGTGTGAAGTCTTAGGCCTTCAGATACTCTAAGCCATGATATATGAGGTGTGAAGTCTTAGGCCTTCAGATACTCTAAGCCATGATATATGAGGTGTGAAGTCTTAGGCCTTCAGATACTCTAAGCCATGATATATGAGGTGTGAAGTCTTAGGCCTTCAGATACTCTAAGCCATGATATATGAGGTGTGAAGTCTTAAGCCTTCAGATACCCTAAGCCATGATATATGAAGTGTGAAGTCTTAAGCCTTCAGATACTCTAAGCCATGATATATGAGGTGTGAAGTCTTAGGCCTTCAGATACTCTAAGCCATGATATATGAAGTGTGGTGGCTAGTCCCCGCCCTCACCACCTTTCCTCCCCAGATACAATCTCTACCAATGTCTAATAGGCTAGGCCAACCCCAGAGCCGTATACCTACTGGGAAAAACAATCCTTCCTCTGTGGGGGATTGAACCCCTGTCTCTGTGTTGGCAGGTAAGTGCACTAACCACTATGCCAAGGCAACCCCAAACAGGTTGTAAATATAAGACATTTTATATACATCAATATCATGAGCCATCTCTGCACTCTAGGCCGACTGCAATAAGTCTCCAAAACAATGCACTCATACAGGGTTTTTTCAGTCCATTTCTTATTATTGTCTACCCACTTGTAATGTCTCGCTCTTGCCCCTCGCTTTTCACCTCTAGCAACTCCTTTCATGATCATAAAATCACATCAATCTAAATCCTTGCCAAAAGGCGTAGACAATCGTGCTTCTCCACATTTCCGATCTCCAACATCAGGTATCATTTCCTGTGCTGACACTTCTCTGTACCATGGCAAAAGGCTGCCAAGAAGCTTCTCTCTGTCTTCGTCTATCTCTCTTTTCACAAATCTGTTCAGTTGTCACAGAATATTATAGTTTTTCTCTTCTCATAAAGTAGCCAAGAAATGATGACTGTCTCTTTTTTATTCTTGTGATCAGTTTCTTTGTGTTTCAGCCCCCAGCCTCTTTCAAAACATTTAGATTACTCGTTTTTGCTGTCCAACTAATTTTCTCTGATGCCTCAATAGATTTATTTGTTCACTAATTTTCCAGGATTCACACCCACATGTTAAAACTGGTTCCATGTAACCTGCAAGAATCCTTTTGCTAACATCCAATAACAAGGATTTACTGAATAGGATGTTCATTTTATGAAGTGCACTTTTGCTTTACTTATCCTGTTCTTTATCTCTCTGGTAGTACATCAACCTCATGTTATACATGTACCAAGATATCTGAACCTTTGTACATGCCCCAAATTAATACCACCGACTTTAATTGTGCATTTACGCATTATCTATTTATTTTGGAAAAAGAGTCTCCATGGTCAAGTGGTCAAGCATCTGACTCAGGCTCCGAAGGTTGTGGGTTCAATTCCGGGCCGCATCCCTCGGTTCACAGGTGCATTTTGTCTGAGACTCCTGGGGTCATCGCTGGAGCTACGGAGTTCATGCTTTGTGCGATGCTTTCGGCAGTTCGCTGAGGAAAGAGACCGAGCCATATGGGATAAAACCTGGTGCAATGAAGTCGACCCTGTCGACTTTTAATCCATTTTTTTCCGATTCCTTTGATGTTTCCACTTATTTCTGTCTTGCTATTATTCAAGCTGAGACCCATTTCTTCCTTTTCTACAACCATTGTATCCAACAAACACAAGCTAATTTCAATCAAAGTCTTTATCAACAAATAAAATGCGAAAATTCTTACTAGAAAACTGAACGAAACATCACAATCATAAGAAAGTAATCAACATGTCTAACCAAACATATAAACGAAACCTTAAGTGCAGGAAACGAAAATACGGAACGGCAGAACGAGATGATGTGTTGACAAATTAAAACAAAACTTTGCAAGCTACTTTACTCTCATGTATCACATCCAAAACAATGCAAGATGTGTTGAGGTGAATGTTATAGCAGATGTGTTGAGGTGAATGTTATAGCAGATGTGTTGAGGTGAATGTTATAGCAGATGTGTTGAGGTGAATGTTATATCAGATGTGTTGAGGTGAATGTTATGGCAGATGTGTTGAGGTGAATGTTATGGCAGATGTGTTGAGGTGAATGTTATAGCAGATGTGTTGAGGTGAATGTTATAGCAGATGTGTTGAGGTGAATGTTATGGCAGATGTGTTGAGGTGAATGTTATGGCAGATGTGTTGAGGTGAATGTTATAGCAGATGTGTTGAGGTGAATGTTATAGCAGATGTGTTGAGGTGAATGTTATATCAGATGTGTTGAGGTGAATGTTATGGCAGATGTGTTGAGGTGAATGTTATAGCAGATGTGTTGAGGTGAATGTTATGGCAGATGTGATTAGGTGAATGTAAAGCAGATGTGTTGAGGTGAATGTTATAGCAGATGTGTTGAGGTGAATGTTATAGCAGATGTACTGAGGTGAATGTTATGGCAGATGTGTTGAGGTGAATGTTATGGCAGATGTGTTGAGGTGAATGTTATAGCAGATGTGTTGAGGTGAATGTTATAGCAGATGTGTTGAGGTGAATGTTATAGCAGATGTGTTGAGGTGAATGTTATAGCAGATGTGTTGAGGTGAATGTTATAGCAGATGTGTTGAGGTGAATGTTATGGCAGATGTGTTGAGGTGAATGTTATATCAGATGTGTTGAGGTGAATGTTATGGCAGATGTGTTGAGGTGAATGTTATGGCAGATGTGTTGAGGTGAATGTTATATCAGATGTGTTGAGCACTCACAAGAAACAGATGCATGGTGAGAGTGGACAGGAAGTGTGGCAGTTTGATGTGGCGATGCTCCACATCCAAATGTGATCTAACATTGTATCTTTCCACACACAAATCATGTAAACAAAAGCTATGCATCCTTACCTCAGACTCGTCCACCATGGTGGCTTTAATTTCAGCAATTAGTGGCGACAACAATGAACGTTCTGAAATGTTTGAGACTACTGGATCCTGAAAAATCTTCAGACTGTCTATGACCTTGGGGTGTGCTTGAGATGCTACAGAGTAGCTTGGTTCATGTGCACGATGGTCAAGATTGCTGCTGTTGTTGTTGTTGTTATTGTGAGGATGACCATGATGCTGGCTCTGGGACATGTGGTAGTCAGATAAGGCTTGAGTATGCGACAGCATCTGGTGGTACTGACGGCAGCTGAGGTTGGTGTTGTCGTGGTCCAGTGGACCATTTCCTGTGTGGTGTTGTGGCATGTGATGCTGGTTGCTCACGAGGTGATGATGCTGTGTGTAGTGTGTCTTTGGGCTCTGAGGCTGTGACACAATCAGGGCTGAGACATGACCAAAGCCCTGAGGAGAGGTGGATGCTGGTAACAAGTTTTGGTGAGAAGGCTGGTGGCTAGTGTGCAATATATGATGTGGATGTGCTGAAGGAGAAGGCGATGTGTTACCAGCAGATACCCGGAGAGTGTTTGAAGATGATGGGGCCACGGCTGTTACAGATAAACAGGACAGGCCAGGGATCATCCCAGAGACAACATTTGAGGTAGTTGAAGCTGAAATGGCACCCGCATACAAGTTCAGACTAGCTTGAAGCATGACAGGGTCTGGTTTGATGTCTTCAGGTGACTCTGGGATGCCGCCTGCCATCAGGCCATTGGTCAGTAGCGATATGTCAGCACAGGAACCATGCAGAGCCTGAGCCTGCCTTGCTGCTTGTTGCTTCAGCGCTCTGTCTCGTTTGTACATGGGTCCAAACTTGTTGCGGCCACCCCGCATGCGATCCGATCGCACTGCTGAAAAGCAAACAAATAAAACACACATTATTTCTGTTCAATGCAGTATATAATCTTCCTGACTCAATATAGGAAATGGTAGCCATGTGGCAGACACAGCTAAAGGTATGTGAATTAGTAGGCCTTCCTCGCCACAGTTCTGACCCAGAGAATCTTTAGTTAGTTAGTTGCAGTTCCAACTTCATCGTAATGGCTCACCACATAATTACTCTGTTCCTGTAGAAGCAAAATGCTCCTCACTGTTCCATGTGAAAAGTGGAACACAGTCCATACAAAACCAACAACAAGCACACCCATGCACACATAAAGTCACTGCCAGAATGCCATACAACAGTCCACTCTAGAATTACAGTTCATCGCCAATGGAAGCAGTATTCACTAAAAAATCTAGCAGTTGCACATGCATTACTGCAAAAGGTAAACCAACTAGTTCTGCAACCGGACACCTGCCATTTTTCTGAACATGCAGTTCACAACACAAACCACCATGGACAGACGAAAATGCATTCCGCATGAAATCCACAGCTCACAGTGTCAAACCAAGCACTCAAATCAGCACCTGGGCAACAGAACCATGTACTACAATACCATATAAGGAAATTACATAAGCAAATCGTGACCAGAAGCAATCAACACCCCAAAACCTTAATGAATCGCCAAGATAACCACCATATTGGACCGGAAGTCAGAAAGTCTGTAACCACATCCATTTCAGATTTAAAATAACGCACCAAGACCAGCATCATAAAAACCAAGTCCTGTAGTAGAAACATGCTAGGGGTACACAAAATGTTAGCACCATCACAAATTTTGGCCTCAGTGCAAGGAGTGACAGGTGGTCAGTCTTTCCCTGTCATAGTGAAAGGTGACTTCAGGCACTGAACCCTCATACAACTACAATCATGCCATAGTCAGCATCACTTCCAAGCTGTTACACAAATACTCCCAGTGTCATAGTTAGAGAAATTCTAATCCTGTATAACGCACCCAGTGTTATAGCTAGAGAAATTCTAATCTTGTATAACGCACCCAGTGTCATAGCTAGAGAAATTCTAATCCTGTATAACGCACCCAGTGTCATAGCTAGAGAAATTATAATCTTGTATAACGCACCCAGTGTCATAGCTAGAGAAATTCTAATCTTGTAGTCTTCTTCTTTTGCCCCATCTCCTACTAGAACATAGGTGCTCAATCAGTTCACACCAAGCTATCCCATCTTGTTGCTATCTCTTAGGAATTGTCAGCATTCTCCTGTAAAACCACATCCCTGAGGACTCAAGGAATTTTCAGCATTCTTCTGTAAAACCACATCCCTGAAGTCTCAAGGAATTGTCAGCATTCTTCTGTAAAACCACATCCCTGAGGACTCAAGGAATTGTCAGCATTCTCCTGTAAAACCACATCCCTGAGGACTCAAGGAATTGTCAGCATTCTTCTGTAAAACCACATCCCTGAGGACTCAAGGAATTGTCAGCATTCTCCTGTAAAACCACATCCCTGAGGACTCAAGGAATTGTCAGCATTCTCCTGTAAAACCACATCCCTGAGGTCTCAAGGAATTGTCAGCATTCTTCTGTAAAACCACATCCCTGAAGACTCAAGGAATTGTCAGCATTCTCCTGTAAAACCACATCCCTGAGGACTCAAGGAATTGTCAGCATTCTCCTGTAAAACCACATCCCTGAGGACTCAAGGAATTGTCAGCATTCTTCTGTAAAACCACATCCCTGAGGTCTCAAGGAATTGTCAGCTTTCTTCTGTAAAACCACATCCCTGAAGACTCAAGGAATTGTCAGCATTCTCCTGTAAAACCACATCCCTGAGGACTCAAGGAATTGTCAGCATTCTCCTGTAAAACCACATCCCTGAGATCTCAAGGGGGTTTTGTTGAGGTGAATGTTGACTAATTGTGCTGGCTCCGTGGTTGAAAGCATTACAGGTGTATTCATACTTCAGCATACTGCGTTCGAAACACAGCTGTAGGCGATTTGAAAGCTGACAGCCTTGTGTTGGTTTCCATATAAAGGTATGAGTGCTGGTCATTCAGAAAGCAATGGCAAACTACTGAATATAAACTTGCTCAGGAATTAAAAACAGCCAAAATATGCTAGAGCTGACTGCTACGTCCTGTAAAGGATATGCAACGAACTTTAATAATTGTCCATGATTCACAGCCATATATTAGAACTGGTTCCATTGAACATGCAAAAATTCTTTTTTCTAACTTCTAATGAAAGAGATTTATTGCATAAGATGTTCATTTTATTTTTGTGATTTTTGCTTGTCATATTCTGTTTTTTGTCTCTGTGATACAGCTTCCATCTGATGTTATCCATATGATTAGACAAAGCAAAGTTTTATATATTTATATTTCTTAAACCACATTTCATACAAATGTTAAACCATATTTCATTAGCAGTAAAATCTGACAGAGGAATTATTCAATAAATTACCAAGCTCACATTCTAATTTTATTCCAACACAAAGAAAAAACAAGCAAACTTTATTTTCAAAGGGTTAAGAATTGGGCAGCAAGCCCATCATTTAATTTCATTCCACAATAGACACATTCATCAAGTTCTTCTAATTTAATACCAGCTCAGAGACAATCACTCAGCTCACCTTCTAATTTCATTCCAACACTGAGACACTTTTGGAACCGGCAATAAGGACACCGCTTCCGCTGGCTTTTGTCTATCTGGCAGTTGCGGTTATCTACACAAGAATACACTTTCTGGTTCTGAACCGTGCGCTTGAAAAAACCTGATGAAAATAATGTGAATTTCAAACCGTGAAAATTGGTTCACAAATGCACATATGCAATGTTAGCTCATTACCTAAAGTAAGCTACCGATGTGAAGTCTTACTGGCAAAGTGGTCAAGTTGCTGGCCTCTACTCTGAAGGTAGCAGGTTCATTTTATGGCTCCACTATTCAGTTCACTAGTGCAATTTCTTCGGAGATCTCTGAGGGTTGTTGCTGGAGTTATAAAGATCTTGCTCTGTGCAATGTTTTCATAGACCGAGGCAGTATGAGAGACTGACCCGTGTTTGTGATATAACCTGGTGCAATCCTCATACCTTTAAAGCCTTTAAGTTGATGACATCCCCGATATTCACGCAGTTGGAGAAACATCTTCTTCTTATATTCCATGTTGTGTGACACTGGTCACCATGTCTTTCCAGTCTTCTTTCTTGTGCACTGTTGTGTTATATGTTTGGTTAGACATGTTGATTACTTTATTATGATTGTGATGTTTCGTTCAGTTTTCTAGTAAGAATTTTCGCATTTCTTCCAAGCCAATTCCAATTTGTAGAGAGAAAAAAACTTTCCATCTCGTTCAACCAGCTTTAGCAGCATTTCAATGCCATATCTCTTCTTCTTATTGTCCATACTGTGTCACACTGGTCATCATTTCTTTCCTATCTTCTTTGTTATGTACACTGATGGGTCAGTGGTGAGAAATAGACGCAGTGGTTGGGGTTTCATCGTGAAGGCTAATGGACAATGCTTGAAAAAGAGAGTCCGGCATATGTGACTATGACCTCCAGCATAAGAATGGAGGTGGAAGCAGTAACAGCAGCATTCCGTTGGTTAGAGGAGACCACTGCAACACACACTGCATTCATTATGGACTCAAGGAGTATGCTAAGTAAGGTGGAGAAAGGAACATTTTGTGTGGAATGGCTGTCCTCGCTACAGAGGTCAGATTGTGAGAGTTGTATGGACTTTTTGTCCTGGCCATGTGGGAGTGAGGGGGAATGAACAGGCTGATAGGCTGACAAGGAGTGCACCTCTTGGTGGTAGATTACCTATGGACAAGGGAGAGGTGGTCGAGCGCCTGTAGGACCATGTGGAGAAGGTGGGGGAACAGATTGAGAATCTGTATGTGGACACAATGATATTGTGGGGTATTGGCAGGTGTTCTGGAAGAATCTCAAAATCAGATAACGGTGGGAATGTTTAGTAGTATGACTCTTCGCTGGTTGTTGAACGAGGGGATGGAGCGCTATGGGAATGTCCTGAGTGCAGTGATGTCGGTTCTTAGCTCAACTCAAGTGTACTGCCAATCATTTCTGATACAGATGGTCCTTCATCCCATGAGGTCTCAATAAATTGTGCAACATATTGTTTGTGATTTCTGAATGTAAATTCACAAAGGAAATTCACTGTTTTGAATTTACTTGTTCAGGTAATAAGCTGACATCTGACACTCACCTTTACAATTCTGACAGGTAAGAAGCTGACACTCACCTTTACAACTCTCACAGGTAAGAAGGCCATAGTGATACCCGGAAACCTTATCTCCACAGACTGGGCAAGGCTCCTCAAACCCAACCTTGACATCCTTGTAATCAGAGTCCAGTAAGGAACCAGCTGTAAGAGACAGAAGGTCACATCTGTGTTACTTTTCTCATCATCTGTTTTTATAATATTTATGATGTTTCACTACAGTAAGACTTTTGACTGGCTGCAATCATAAAAGTATGTGAAGGTTTCCTACATTTGTAACTCATATAATCACTACATGAATCTGTAGCCATAATGAGAGCCTATAACCTGGGCAGAAAAATCAAAGGCACTATACTGAAATTGCAACCTCCTGCCTGAATTTTCAATTGTTTTCTTAACCTGTATATGCAGAATAAATATGCTGGCTCCTGAGAACTTGGTGACAACTGGCAAGATTGAGGGGGAAAGAACAAGGGGAAGGCAGAGAAGTAAATATATGGGTGGCTTGACTAAATGGTATGGTCGAGACAAGAACACAGAGCTGATCCAAACATGATTTGCCTCACGCTTATCGGCATGGCACGTGATGATGGTGATTAAAAAGGTGTAGGCTCCAGGATTATGTGTTTTTGTTTGTAACTCCGTAACTGTAATGAGAATCTGTAACAACAGCGTAAATCCATCATTCACTAGTCCCAACAATCTATTTGTCCAAGAGATCAACAACAGCATAATAGATCCTGCCAAGTCAGCTGCTAGAATCTGGTCAACTTACAAACCTGGCCTGACCATACACTGCTCACCTGGAACCTTTCTGGCACAAGTGTTGCAGATGTTGTAAGGTAGTCATGACAAAGTCTCCTGGCACAGTGTTCCAGGTGTTGTAAGGTAGTCATGACAAAGTCTCCTTGTGGCATAACTGTTGCAGGTGTTGTAAGGTAGTCACGACAAAGTTTCCTTATGGCATAAGTGTTGCAGGTGTTGTAAGGTAGTCACGATAAAGTTTCCTTCTGGCACAAGTGTTGCAGATGTGTAGTCACGATAAGGTCTCCTTCTGGCACAAGTGTTGCAGATGTTGTAAGGTAGTCACAACAAAGTCTTCTCCTTCTGGCACAAGTGTTGCAGATGTTGTAAGGTAGTCACAACAAAGTCTCCTTCTGGCACAAGTGTTGCAGGTGTTGTAAGGTAGTCACGACAAAGTTTCCTTCTGGCACAAGTGTTGCAGGTGTTGTAAGGTAGTCATGACAAAGTCTCCAGGCACAAGTGTTGCAGGTGTTGTAAGGTAGTCACGACAAAGTTTCCTTCTGGCACAAGTGTTGCAGGTGTTGTAAGGTAGTCACAACAAAGTCTCCTTCTGGCACAAGTGTTGCAGGTGTTGTAAGGTAGTCATGACAAAGTCTCCAGGCACAAGTGTTGCAGATGTTGTAAGGTAGTCACGACAAAGTTTCCTTCTTCTAGCACAAGTGTTGCAGGTGTTGTAAGGTAGTCACAACAAAATCTCCTTGTGGCATAAGTGTTGCAGGTGTTGTAAGGTAGTCACGATAAAGTTTCCTTCTGGCACAAGTGTTGCATATGTTGTAAGGTAGTCACGACAAAGTTTCCTTCTGGCACAAGTGTTGCAGGTGTTGTAAGGTAGTCACGACAAAGTTTCCTTCTGGCACAAGTGTTGCAGGTGTTGTAAGGTAGTCACAACAAAGTTTCCTTCTGGCACAAATGTTGCAGGTGTTGTAAGGTAGTCACGACAAAGTTTCCTTCTGGCACAAGTGTTGCAGGTGTTGTAAGGTAGTCATGACAAAGTCTCCAGGCACAAGTGTTGCAGGTGTTGTAAGGTAGTCACAACAAAGTTTCCTTCTGGCACAAGTGTTGCAGGTGTTGTAAGGTAGTCACAACAAAGTCTCCTTCTGGCACAAGTGTTGCAGATGTTGTAAGGTAGTCACGATAAAGCCTCCTTCTGGCACAAGTGTTGCAGGTGTTGTAAGTTAGTCACAACAGTTTCCTCCTTCTGTCCACTATCCCCCAATAGAGAGTAGGTCCTCAACCAACTTACATCAAACTGTCCTCCGCTTTGCTATGTCTTTCAGCTCTCCTTGTCCTCCCTGTGTCCTTACTTCTCTTCTCCATATGTTTTAGGTCCCCCTCTATTTCAATAAACTAGGTGTCAGCTCTGTGGCGAAGGGGTTATTGACGCAATTTGCAATCCCGCATTTGAAACACAGCTGCAGACGATTTGGCAACAGACCACCTTGTGCTGATTTTCATACAATGGTATGAGTGATGGTCATTCCGAAAGCAATGGTAGACTTGTTTGTTTTGTTTGCATATCCTTTACAGGACATCGCAGTCAACATCAGCATCTTTCAGCTGACTGTTAATTTCTTGGCAAGATTATGCTCAGTAGTTGGCCACTGCTTTCTGAGCGACCAGCTCAAGTACCCCATAAGTTACTGACGCGGAGAGAACCGCTACCAATTCTCATGCACGTCATGTTACTCACGAGAGTATATGGGATTACGGAGAAAGTCATGTAACCCCTAGACCAGCAATGGTAGACTACTTAGCATAAATTTGTCCAGAAATCACAATCAGCCAAAACATCCTGGGGCTGGCAGCGACGTCTTGTAAAGAATATGCAACTAAGTATTTCAATGGCCAAGCGGGTTGTAGACAAGAGAGTATCTAGTTATGCTATTATCTAGATCTTTCAATGCGTACCCTACCCAGTGCCAGACTCTATTCTTCACTGATATTTGTTTTTTAGCTCTCTCAGTGGGCTCCATTGGTGATTTTGACACAACAAAGCATTTCAGTGATGCATTTTCCATCTGATTTTATCCATGTGCCTAGATATCTGAATTTATGCACTTGCCCTAAAATAACGTCATGTACTGTAATTGCACATTTAGGCACAATCTGTTTCCTTGAAATCACCATGACTTCTGTCTTTCCACTATCCAATCTAAGGTCCATTGTTTCACTTTCTACAACCACTGTATATTTATTAATACTTCTTATTCTTTCCTCTTCCGAGTGAAGTGTGTCAAACCTGGTGATGCACCTCATAGGTCAGTATTTGACTTCAGCAAGCATTTGTCTAAGGTTTGCTTCCTGTAAACAGATTCTACCCAAGGTAATGGGATACTAACTCTAAAACTACAGAATTATAATGTGATTTTACATTCTTTCAGTAATTTATTATAAGATTGTAAGAGTGAATGATCAACGATAAACTTTTAAATCTATGCATAATGATCATGGTAGGATTGGATACATTTGTGAAATGTTACAGTTAGTTTCATGTTCCTTACAGAACATAGCAAATCACAGCATTTTTTAACTGTTTGTAATGTTTTATGCAAGTTCACATTCATTCATTCAGTAGGCTGCCACTGAGGTTGACATGGCTGAAAGGTTTAACATCCTCGCCAATGCAACGGAGTTCGTGCATTGAGCTGAGTTTCTCCAGACTCAGGTTTGAGTTAGGAAGAAAATGGAGCACTTATGGGTTAAACCGTGTGCCGTGATGTTGATCCAATGACTAAACTAAACATGCTTAAACTGTTTCTGGTGACCGTGGTTTTGGGTTCGTAAGACACAGGTCAATTGAACTTAAATGCTTACTTATCGTTCAGAAAGCAAAGGCAAACTATTGAATGTAAAAGTACCCAGTAAATCACTAAACAGTCAATTTGGGCCAAATGTGATTACGTCCTGCAAATGGTATATAATGAATGAACAGCCAATTAAAAGAGGGGTGGCCAAACAAGAACACTACGCAGGAAGCCAAAGAAGATTGATAAACCAACACAGAACTGGCGTCGTTAGCCGCTATACGCTGCGGGATTTGCTGAGGGGATCCGAGCACTTATGGACTGAATGGTTCGATGTGCAATGAGGATGATCAGTCGACTAACTAGCTAATGGTATATAATACAACCTGTTTAAGTTTAGGTTAAATTTGTCATTGTTTTCTGAATGACCGACTCTCATATCATTCTCAAAATCAATGCAAAGCAGCTTTCCCCCAAATCGTCTACGGCTGACTTCAAACTTAATATGTCAGAAATGTGAAGCAGAAGATTCCAATATGGTGAATTTAAATTTAAAGTCTGTAAATGACTAAAACCGCGAAGAGACATGAACAAATTACAAAATTTAACTAGCAAAAAGCCAAAACTTCTAAATAATTAACTAGCAGTTATAATTAAAACCTGTACCATTTGGTTCTTCCTTGAATGTCATTTCTACGAGTTCGGCATCATGTAGATTAACCCGAGAAAAAGCACTGGGAGTCGATGATCTGCAGGGTTGTAGTTGCAGCTGCTGATTCTGGGGTCGTCCCGACGAACTAACTGAAACTCCAGCTTCATGTTGTTGCTGTTCCAGTTCATCGTTAGACCGGTCCGAGAACTCTTCGTCGCTCAGATCCAGAATGTCGCTGCTTTCGATCATAACAGAACAGGCTAGCGTAAGTTACACAAGTGCTTTAGTTTCATATTTCACAGCCAGAGGTGCGATGCCGAGGAAAAGATCGCGGAGAAAAGAGTGTGTTTATATGGACATCTTGTTGCAACTTCTCCTCTCAACGCCAGTTCCTTCTTTCAAGCAGAACTGCGCATGCGTCGTCAAGTACAAAGTAGACTAAACTAAAGTAGTACAAACTATTCAATCAGATTAAAGAGGAAATTTCACTACACATTTTACTATAGGTATTTGATTCATGCCGGTCTCTCTGGCCGAGGGGTTACAACACTTTCTCCGTAATCCCGTTTGTCACGCAGAGTCTCGTAGCGGGAGCGAGCTGGGAGCGGTTCGTCCCCCGTTGGTGATTTGCGGGACACTGAGCCGGCCGCTCAGAAAGCAATGGCAAACTACTGAGCGTGGTCTTGCCAAGAAATCAACAGACAGCTGAAGGATGCTGCTGTTGACAGCGATGTCCTGTAAAAGGATATGCGAATAAAAAAAAAAAAAAAATTTTGATTCATACAAATATTGATTTGCACTTACAGAAAACAACAAGGGAAATGAATACTAGAGGAAACAACCAATAAATCGAGCCTGCTGTTAAATTGACACAGGCAACCAAGAGCACACATTACCCGGTCTAAAGGGACGTTGAGATATTATATGCCAGGAAATTAATTGGGGAACCCGTTGAGGCCACTGAGACAGTTACATAAATAATCACACATAGTATTGTTTGGCACCCCGAGGTAGACCAAGAAGACGGTGGAGAGATTATATATATATATATATATATATATATATATATATATATATATATATATATATATATATATATACAAGCACTTAGAATCAACTACTGGCAAGAGAAGGTGAACCAGAGAGACGATCAGTTATCAGTTGGGGTATCTTCATTGCACTCCGGACATTCCATAGATGCTCAGATCCTCCCCTCCCCCTCCCCCCCCCCCCCCAGCATATGCATCAGCGTCCGGTGGCTAATAGTGCCAGTTATGTGTTGGTTGACGAGGCGCTTTGTTTTCCCGATGTACCTCTCGCGTCTGGCTGTGCCGATTCTTACTCCCAAGTCTTTCATCCTGGACAGCGATGTGGAATCACTGACGTCAAAGTCCTCTGTTCTCGCCATATCTTTGAGGATGTTAATAACATCGGCACGATCCACGGGCTGGCCATCTACAGGGGGTGCAGAGCCAGCCAGTTTATCAGCTCGTTCATTTCCCTCGACTCCTGCATGTCCCGGGACGAAGATGAAAGTGACTTTACGGACAACAGACTTCCGCAGCGACTCAGTCCACTGTCTACGTACAGATCCAGCTTCGACCTTCTGAATCATGCTCATTGAATCACTTAGTACACACACGTTGGTATAATGCTGTGATTTCAGCTATATGAAAGCCTGTGTAACTGCCATCACCTCCATCGTCATGCTGCTAGTGGTCATTGAGTGGGCACCGCTGGATTCTTGAACGGTTCGGCCCGCTGAACGGGCTGTAAATGCCCACGCACTTCTCTGCTGCTTTACAACAGATCCATCTGTATAGATGAGCACTTCGGGGCTATCTGAGTGTTCATAGATGAGCGCGTTTACCTCTGCATTGACAGCGGCATGGTTCTGATATCTGCATCGTCCGTCGAGTGTGATAACGCAGGAGAAAGTGCACTTAAAAGCTGGAGGCACCGGCACCAATTCCTTGCCGGGGTTGATACTGGTAAGACTGCAGACCTGTCTGACGACATCTTCCGCCCGACCCATCCATGATTTGCCCCTCTTTAGCCTGTCACCATTTTCTCTGAATATAGCGTCATGCAGAGGGTGCTGCTCATCTGCACTTATTTTTAAGTATGCACAAGCTCTCCAGATCTTGATCCTGTGTTCGATTGTCGGGAAGTCAAGGAGGTATCTCATTGCTACACAGCTGGTGTCTCTCGCGCAACCCAAAATGATGCGCAGAGACGAAAGGAGACGGATTGTATCTGCAGCAAAGAACCTCAATGGCTCGGAACGCTGAAGAAGAAGAAGAAGAAGAAGTATTGTTTGGCGCTTACAGAAGGAGAAGAATCATAATTAAAACCGACCAATCATTTCTCTTCTTTAAATGTTTGTTAATATACTCGACACAGCATTACGGCCCAATGTGTTTGTGTGTTTGTTATTTGACATATGCTAGTGCAATATAAATTATGAGACCTATGGTTTGGTCATGCAAGTAGGTTACCAGTCATAAGCATACCACAACAAGCAATGATGTACAGACCAGATGGAAACAGAGGAAGAGGCCGACCACGTAAACGTTGGACGGAGGGAATAGGAGAGTCCATGGGAATATCGATACATGAAGCCCATAATCAGGCACTCTCACGATGTTTATACTTCACCTCGACACCACAAGGTACAAGAGGAACATGATGAGATGAGATGAGATGAGACCTGTGGTGCCATCTCAATGGTTTGATACAAATTCTGTCCATATTCCATAGTTGTACGTTCATGTGTATGATAGTCATGACCAATGAAGACACTTTTTTTGGAGTGCCTAGTTGGTCATGCGTCGAAATACACTTGTTCCTGCGGCGAGGCGCTGTCGTCATTTGGAGGCGACAGGTTGGAATCCCGGTCGGTAACTATAGCTTTCAAATTTTATGTTGTCTAGTGCGTCCTCTAGTCTCTATTCCCTTCTTCTCCTCTGTGAGCGCCAAACAATACTATGTGTGATTATTTATATACTAATGTGCCAGGATGGTTAGCCTACTAACAGTGTTAGTCTTCCAACGTAACACTGATCTGGCTAAGGAACATACATTGGACTATGATCTCCGCAATCTGCTGAGGATCAAATACTTTGCACTCTGCAAGATTGCAAGAGGGTCACGGCATTTCCCCGTAGTGATAAAATAATAGATGCATCACCCTCACCATGGCAAACTACTGAGCGTAATCTTGCCAAGAAATCAACAATCAGCTGAAAGATGCTGATGTTGACAGCGATGTCCTGTAAAGGATATGCAAACATCATCATCATCCTCATCTCTTACACCCCGCATAGAGAGCCGGTACTGCTTTCTGTTAGCGCTGAATGTTGGGCGCCGCACACAAAACCCGACACCCAGCATTGTTCCAACAGCTTTGGCCGGAGAGCGCAATTAGGAGCGTACAAGCCTTATCCTAGTGAGAGGAAATGCAACATAAAGACTATATGCCAGGGCAGTCTAGGCATTAAGCCTTGGTCAGTAACCGATCTAGAATCGAAGCTTCGTTAAGTGGACATTTAGAACATTGTATTACAGATCCGGCAACTTCTGCAGCTTGTCTTGTTCCAGATGTATTCGTGTTACTTTTCCTCTGGAGTAAACTAGGAAGGCCGAGAGAGGGACCATGCAGCATTGGCAACACATTGTCTCTATAATTCAGCCCAGACTTTGTGCTATGGAAAGGTATAACTCCATCCCTGGTCCCCGCCATGTGTTGTAGTTATTATGCTGTTTTTTATATTAAGCACAATGTAATAAAATATCCTCCGATAAGACGGCAAGGTACCAGTACTAGACACATATAAAATTATGAGACCTATTATACTGTTTCAATGGTTAGATACGAATAATGATTCCATAACTGTGGGTTCAGATGTGTGATAGGCCTGGCTAATGAATGGCACTTAATTCAGCGGTGTCGAGATGGCCATGCGTCGAGGTATATTGTGTGCCTGCAATTAGACGCTGTCGTCATTTGGAGGTGACACGTTTGAATCCAGGTAAACAATATAAAATAACACAAAGTAATGCAGCTTGACATAACAGAATTACGAAACAATACAAGGACGTTGCGGCGACTAGTCTTCATCAGCGAACAAGTACATACACAAAACACAATATATAGTCACGGAGAAGACCCTCCACTGACTACAGTACATTAAGGTATAAAAACGGGATGAAAAGAATATCATTGGCACCTTGCCGTCTTGACAGACGATAGTTTGTAAGGGATGGAGTTATTGCCTCTCCATAGCACAAAGCCTGGGCTAAAATATAGAGATCATGTGTTGCCCATGCAGTATGATCCCTCTCTCGGCCTGCCTAGTTCACTCCAGAGGAAAGGTAACACCTCTACATCTGGAACAAGACAAGCTGCAGAAGTTGCCGGATCAGCAAAGCAATGCTCTAATTGTCCGCCTGTCGGAGCTTTGATCCTAGACCAGCCGCCAACCAAGGCTTAGGGCCTGGTCTGCCCTGCCATGACACTTTGTCTTTAGGTTGCATTTCCTCACACCAGGGTAAGGCTTGTACCCTCCCAATTGCGCTCTTCCGCCCGAAATCGTTGGCACAGTGTGCGGTATCGGGTTTGGTAAGCGCCGCCCAACGTTCGGCGCTAACAGAAAGCAGGTAGTACCGTCTACTGTAATACGGTAGCTCAGTCATATCTGACTAAGACCTGACACAAGATGACAAGAATAACAAGATTAAAAAATGAGAGCAATGTAGAGAAAATAAAAATTTGAAAAAAGTTCATATTTTCATTTCCCATTCATTGCTCTCATTTTTGTCATCTTTTGCTTGCCCACGTGGTATGGTCGAGACAAGAATACGGAGTTGATTCACGACTCTGGTGATCGAGTGAGATGGCGAAACATGACCGCTCACACTTATCGGCATGGCACATGATGATGCTGAGAAATTTGAAAATGAAACATAGTAACGAGGAAAAACTATAAAACGGCAAACGCAGTTGTGAACAAGTAACGAAACAAATAATGTAATGCTTACATTTATTGAGGATGTAGTCAACGACAACAGCATCCTCCTCACGGCAGATGATATCATCCAAGGTCAGGCCGCCTCCGTACGAAGCGACTGAGTTCATCAACTGCGGTGTCGCACCCCTAGCTAGGGTGGGAATCACCATGGCAACGGAAGAATGACGATCTAGTTTGTTAGTGCGCTAGTAGATCTGAAACATTGATAGTATTTTTATAGCGTGTTTCAAACATTATATATGTATTTTGAAGGTGTATTGGTGTTCGTAAGACAATAGATCGGGATCTATTCAAAGTAAAGGACTATTTTTCATGCCTTTTGGGCACAGTCATATAGTGCAGGGTGTATTTTTAATGACTGTAATGTTTGAAAATATTGCGGTCCAAGTTTTGTATTTACCTATTATGTTGCATGTACTTTACAAAGGGTGAATACAAAACTTGGACCGGCAATATTTCCAAACACTGCACAGTCATTACAAATACACCCTATAGATCCATAATTTTACAGACCGGTGGATGTGACCAGTACCACGCCAGCCGACTTTGCTTTTCGAGATACTTCATGTTACCCATTTTAGGATGTATCACCTGGTAGCCCGGTTCATTTTAACTGATTCGGTGCCAAATAAAAAGTAGGACCGGACCAAACATGGTGTGCAATCAAATGAGCAAGTATTATAATGTAAATTTCCGTTAACTGGGCATTAAGATTGCGGAGGATGCACACAACAAAACCAATAACTTGATGACTCTAGTGTGGAGATATATCGTACCTCTATCCAAATGGCAGATCACAATTGGCGAGATAATCCTTCGACACTGAATCAGTTTAAAGTCATCCCTCATGCGAACTCGATGCCTTGACCATTGGGCCGGAAAGCAAGCGTCTTGTCACTACACTACTGCGACGTCCATTCAAAGAAGTGGAAGAATTCTTGTTTCAAACCAGTGTAGCTCTAATAATTGAAATATTCTAGTAACTTGAAACGTCATGAAAGTTTGGAGAGAACAATCATGGAGGGGTATATGCCTGAGAAGAGAGGACGAGGAAGACCAAAGAGAAGATGGGTGCAGGATGTGGCAGATGATCTCCAGATGGGTGTATCGGACGCGGGAAACCTTGCTTATGACTGAAAGGTTTTCCGGAAGGTTGTTATGGGAGCGAAGTTCTGCAAGGACATGCTACTAAATGTTGCTGAAGAGTGTTAGAAATTCATTGAACACAAAGGTTGACAAGCAATAACTCCCACAACAACTCAATATCGAAGACGATTGGTTTGAAAGACAAATGAAAACGATGAAAATGAAATATGTTGGACATGTAAAAAAGACATGAAGGTTTAGAACAGATAATTAAGTCGGGAAGTGTACCTGTCCGGTGGAGAAGAGGGAGGCTACAGCGAAAGTGGATCCAAGATGTGATTAGTAATTTACACACGCCGGCAAGAGATTCAAACCAATGTTTTCCTTTAGTGGGGAAAAGAACAAGGGGAAAGCAGATAAATAAATATATGGATGGCTTAGCAACGTGGCATGGTCGAGACAAGAACGCAGTGCTGATCCACGACTCTGATAATCATGTAAAATAGTGAAACAGACCGTCCATACTTATCGGAATGGCGCATGATAGTGATGATTCCCTCAGTGAATGTGAACACAGACGCCATAAGCAAAATATTGCCCGATTTCTTGTCTGGCGTATTTCGCTGCATCTGGTCGGGTGCTTACTGCAGAGGTATATATTAAATGCAATGGACGAACAAATATCAAATATTACTTTACAAAGTATTTCAGTCACCGTATTATTTATTATATTTAAAATATATATACTGAATGACACTATCCAATGCCACCCATCGGGCGCTGGAGCGCCATTATTCCTCCCCACGACGTTTGACGGCAAAAGTGGAAGTTGATGATGATGATGATGATGATGATGATGATGATGATGATGATGATGATATGTTTATTTGGTTGTTTCGGGATTTTACGTTTGAAGATTGAGCAGAAACCACAACTGGCAACGCTGATCGTATTCCGGTACGAAACTTGGGCCTTGTCCACGTCAGATTGGAAGCACTAGACTCGAGTTTCGCTCTCGTTTATGCTCGTCAGTAGTGCATATCCCTGACTGGACCCGGGATCGAACTCCGAATCAATGGCGCATGAGGCGGGTGTGTAACGACATGACCACACGGCTCACACTAGACGGGACTGAATTATCATGCTAGAACATCACTTCACCCATTGTAGACTATAGCTCAAAGTGGTTTGTCCACTTCATTTAATATATCACTCTGCAGTATGCACCTGATGACACGCAGTGAAATATGCCAGGCAATAAATCGTGCAATATTTTGTTTATGACGTCTACCTTTGAAGACAGCAAGAGAGGCAGGACTTTTGTCGTGTGATAATAATAATGAGTTCAGCTGAGTTGAGTTATGAACCGACATCACTGCACTCATGACATTCCCATATGTTCTCCGTTCCCTCGTTCAACAGCCAGCGAAGAGTCATACTACTAATCGTTCCCACCGCTATATGATTTAAAGTTCTTTTGGTCTTCCCTCTCAGTTTTGAGATTCTCCTAGAACCCCTACAGATCCCCCGCAATCTCATTCTTTCCACATACGGTTTCTCAATCTGTTCCCCTGCCTTCTCCACCTGGTCCCACAAAAGCACGACCACCTCCCCCTTGTCCATAGGAAATCTACCACCAAGAGGTGAATTCCCAGCCAGCCTGAGAGCCTGTTCATCCCCCCCCCCCCAACAGAACCGCGGGCTTGTTGTCTCGCTCGCCAGCATGATTTCATGGAGGTTCTGGTAAAAGTAAGAAAGTAAAGTAGTAAAGGATTTGTATGCCTTAAGGCACACACTATAGGCACTGTGGCGAGTGAGATTACGGACGCAGTTTGTAATTCCGCATACCGAATTCGGAACACAGCTGCGGGGAATCTGGCAGCATACCGCCTTGCGTTGTTGTTTTTTTTAACCAAATGGCACGAATGCCGGTCGTTCAGAAAGTAATGGCAAACTACTGAACGTAAACTTGCCAAGAAATCACAAACAGCCATAATATGGGTGTGTTGACTGCGACGTCCTGTAAAGGATATGCAACTAACATTTTAAGGCACATATGACATATGGTACTAGACACATGTTTATATACACCAATCGGCACGCGGTGAGTCATGTGGTCAGTATCAAGCCGACCGCGTTTACTTCCGAAGATATTTCTTGGTACATATTTGAGGCTGAGTCGACCCAACCAGGTCATATTTGCATTTTTACACCATACCCGCCCAATGCGGATTAAACCCCTTACTATTGGCCGGCAGGCCAACGTCTAGCCATTAAGCTACTTCTGCTCAAATTCTTGTAGCAGAGAAAGGTGTCTGTTTGGTACCCACGCATACTACATCTGCTCATTTTTACCTGCAATCTGTACACGATACGGACTGAGAAAAGGAAATTAACACACGGCAACTGAAAGTATAGACAGACTTATGTTTACAAATGTTATTATCAGCGAGTGCCTTGCCAGCTGGCATAGGCGTTCACATCAACAGATCTCGGTCTTTGGTGCTCTCGATTAATTCTGCTGATGATATTCTTCCATGCCATCATCTCAGTCCTCACTCTCTCTCTCTCTCTCTCTCTCTCTCTCTCTCTCTCTCTCTCTCTCTCTCTCTCTCTCTCTCTCTCTCTCTCTCTCTCTCTCTCTCTCTTCCCCTTTGATCTTTCCAGTTATCACGATATTCTCCGATGCCCGTCTTCTCATCACACAACCAAAGAAAATTGTTTGTCTCATTCTCAATATTGACTAGAATATCCTAGTTTCATTGGCCTCTTTCATGCAGTCGTTTTCATGCAGGCCTCTTTGGGTGTCAGGTCTTAGTCAGATATGACTGAGCTACCGTATGACAGTAGACGGAACTTCCTGCTTTCTGTTAGCGCCGAATGTTTGATGAATGCTCACCACACCCGACACCTCACATTGTGCCATCGACTTCTGGTGGAGGAGTGCAATTGGCAGGTACAAGCCTTACCTTAGTGCGAGAAAATGCAACCTAAAGACTAAATGTCATAGCAGGGCAGACCAGGCCTAAGCCTTAGTCGGCAACTGGTCTAGGATGGAAGCTCTGACAGGCGGACAGTTAGAGCATTGCTTTGCTGATCCAGCATTTTCTGCAGCTTATCTTGTTCCAGACATATTGGTGTTACCACCTTCCCTCTGGAGTACACTAGACAGGCCGAGAGAGGGATCATGATGCATGGGCAACATATGGTCTCTAAAATCAGCCCACGCTTTGAGCTATAGAGAGGTATAACTCCATTTTACAAACTATCGTCTGTCAAGATGGTAAGTTGCCAGTCAGTCAGTTTTAGTTACTCTGGTAGTCCGAGGAATTCGTAACATTCGGAAATAAATTAATTTAGCCACATCGTTTGTTTCAGTCTGACAGTCAATCATTGGTCTTTTTTTTTGTCATATAGATTTGAAGAGAAACGCTATGGGTGTGCTGAAGTTGTCTGCTACTTTCTTTGAAAATATGTATTTTGGTTTCTGTAGATATACGAAGAACTAGGCGACTTCACAACTTGACGTTCATGTGTAGCAGCAAGGACAAAACGGATGTCCGTGGAATTATTGAGTACTGTTCGTTAGTACGTCACCATGCAGGAGGTCCGACAAGCCTCTCGATCTCTTGTCATTTCACCTGCCTCATGCACCCGCACGCCAACGCTGTCTGTAATGTCCTTGGTATAACTTCATGCTGGTTGATTCCAGCTTTCTTTACCACTCTACCAAGAACCACACCTCCCATCACTATTCTTTCCAAACCACTGTGCTGCTTAGTACGCCCAAAGTACAGTGGGACCTTGATTTTAGTTGACTTCGATTTTCGTTGATTTCGGTTTTCGTCGATTATTTCCCCAGCGGAAAATATGTCTCAGTTTTCGTCGATTGCCTCGGATTTCGTCGGCGTGCCCACCTGGCCTCGCTGTCAGTTTTGCGAAAACAAAGTGACTCACTCGTTCTTCTGCTCAGTTGGCGTTGTTTCTCGTTATGTGAGAATCACTTGCTAATAGGTTAACCTTTTCCTTTTAGCTCCATCATGAGACCAAATAAGGCTTCTAGAGTCAGCAGCCCTTCGAAGAAGAAGGCCAGGAACACGATCGAGTTGAAGAAGGAAGTTAACAAAATACGAGAGCGGCATTAAGATTGCTGAAATCTGCCGCATGTACGGGAAGTAGCCATCCATGATACGTTCCATTGTGGCGAAAAAGGAAGCAATTAAAGAGGCTCATCTCATCTCATCTCATCTCATCTCATCATGTTCCTCCTGTAATTTGTGGTGTCGTGGGGAAGTATTAACAGCGGGAGAGTGCCCGCTTATGGGCTTCATGTATCGATATTCAATGGACTCTGTTATTCCCTGCGTCCATCGTTTACGTGGTCGGCCTCTTCCTCTGCTTCCCTCTGGTCTGTACATCATTGCTTGTTGTGGTATACTGTTAGTTGATAACCTACTTGCATGGTAAAACCATTTGACTTGCTGCCTTCTAATAAACTCTAGTGCATCTATAACCCCAACTTTAGTCCTGATTTCTTCACTTCTGATCTTATCTCTTCTTGATACGTTGAGTATTCTTCTCAGGAATCTCGTTTCTGTTATTGTGATGTTTCTTTTCTCTTTTTCTGTCATTGTCCAGGTTTGGCATTGGTAGCATAGAGTTGGTAGGAAGATTGTGTTGTAAAGTACTTTCTTAGTAGTTATTGATATACGTTTGTTCTTTAGTATTGGTGCCATTTGTCCAGTGAGTTGGTTTGCCTTATTGCATCTATTTTCGATCTCGTCTTCTGATTTTCCATTTGATAATATTATACTTCCTAGGTACTTCCTGGCTTAGAGGTTAGCGACTTTTCTCCGTAATCTCGTATACTCTCGTAGGTAACGTGATGACGGTGAGAATCAGCAGTGGTTCGAATCGCATCGGTAACTTACGGGGTATGCGAGCCGGCCGCTCAGAACGCAATGGCAAACTACTGAGCGTAATCTTGCCAAGAAATCAACATACAGCTGAAAGATGCTGGTGTTGACATCGATGTCCTGCAAAGGATATGCATAAAAAAAGGTACTTGAAACCCTTTACTTGTTTCAGGGGATGTTCGTTTATATGAATCGTTGTTGCTTTTTCTTCTTTAGTTACAGTCAATACCTCTGTTTTACTTGTGCTAATTTTCATGTTGCGTTCCCTACACATTTCATTTAGACTATTCTGGTGGTCTTGTAATTCGGCTTCTAATTTTGCTATTAGTGCTTGGTCGTCCGCAAACAGGAGTTCTCTAATGGTTAGATTTGCAGATGGTCTTCTTCTGTTCTCTCATCATGCGGTGTTCTTGTGGTCTCTGTTTGGCTGGTTTCTTTACATATGTTGTCTATATATGTTATAAACAAGAGAGGGGACAGGACATAACCTTGTCGTACTCCGGATCTTATGGTGAAGGGTTCTGAGTGTCCTCCAGTTGCTCTCACTATGCATTCACTGTTGTTGTGTAAGATTCCACATAGGTTTGTTAGATGTGTACTCACTCCATATTGTTTAAGGATTTCCCACAGCATGTTTATACTATCTACTCTATCAAATGCCTTTTCTTGATCGACAAAGGTTAAGTAGAGTGTTTCATTGAATTAGATTGATTTTTCTATAAGTTGTCTAAGAGCAAAAATGGCATCTGTGCATCCTTTGGTTTTCATAAATCCAAGTTGTGTTTCGCTTAGCTGGGGTCCTATAGTAGTTCATAATCTTTTCTCAAGAATTTTGCAAAATATGTTCCCAGTATGACTCAACAGTGAAATGCCTCTATATTGTGTGCAGTCTCTTTTGCTGCCTTTGTTTTTTGTTTGTTTGTTTGTTTGTTTGTTTTGGTTTTGTTTTGTTTTTGTTTTTGTTTTTGTTTTATGTTTTTGATTTTCCTAACTGGATAATTATGGCGTTTCCCCAGTCTCGTGGTGTCTGTTGTTCTACCCAAACATGGTTGAATAGTCTTTGTAGTCATGCTGTTCCTACTTCTCTTGCTGCTTTAATTAGTTACTTGGTATTTCATCTTGTCCTGGTGATTTGTTCAATGGGTTAATCTGACGGCTTCTATAATTTCTTCTTTCAGTATGTCGGGTTCTAGTTCTTCGGTGGCATCTGTGTCGGTTTCTTGAATTCTTGTGACATCTGATGGGATGTTGAGAAGTTGTTCGAAATACTGTTTCCACCTTATAAGGATTTGTTTTTGTTCACTTATTGGTTCCCCATTTTCGCTGTTAATTATTTCAGTTGGGTCAAAGGGGTCTCTTCTGGTTCTCATTGCACTTATCTTTTTGTAAACGTTTCTAGTTGCCTCCTTGTAGTGCTTACTTAGGGTTTCTCCATACTCCTCCGAATCTTTTTGTTATTCTCTCTTTACTATTCTATTCACATGTCTTCTCGCTATTCTATATTCTATGTAATCGCATTCTTGTTTGCTTTTCGACCACTTTTTATATTTATTTCCTTTTTGTCTTTTATAGCTTTATTTGCTTCTGCGTTCCAACTGTTATTTTCTTTATCCGTGTTTTGCGTTTGTTTGTTTGTTTGGTTTTTTTTTTCCCACATGTTATTTTTACAGTATTTAAAATGCTTGATTTGAACATCTCCCATTCTTCTTCCACTTTCTTTCTTTGTATAGGTAATTTTACAAAGATTTCAGTTAGTTCTTTCTCATAATTTTCCCTTACTGCCTCGTCTTTGATGATTTTTAAGTTTACTGATTCGCATGACATGTATTTTCCTAGTCTTTGCTTTCTTCTACTGATGGTTCTTATTGTGGCATCGACTGCTTTGTGGTCTGTTTTTATACTTAAGTTGGGCACTGAACTTGCATCTAATATATTTATCTTTCTGTTATTTCTTGTTAATATAAAATCAGTTTGGCTTTTAGTATCTAGATCGTTCCATTTATACCAGGTGTATATATGTGAGTCTTTGTGTTTACAGAATGTGTTTGTTATATAGAGGTCGTGTTGGCTGTATAGCTCTATAAGTCTACTTCCATTATCATTTCTTTCTTTATGTTGGTCTCCAAATGCTCCAAGATGTTTTTCTATGCCTGCTCTTTTGTGTCCTAGTCTTGCATTGAAGTCTCCCATAACTATGATGTTGTCCTGCTTATCTATTTTATTTAGCACGTCACGGATGTCTTCATAGAATTCCTCGCATTCTTGCTCATTATTGTTTGTGTTACATGGTGCGCATATTTGTACATATGTTGTAATTGTTTGTTCTTTTATTCTCACTGTTATGATTCTTTTTTATATATATTTTATTTCTAGTATTCCTCTTGCTAGACATGGTTCAATGACTACAGTGTCTTGCCCTTTCTTGCTGTTCCATCCAGAGTAGACAAACGTGTAACTGTGGTTGATCTCCTTGCATCCTTCCCCCTTTATTCTGGTGTCCGCTATTCCCATTAGTCCAATTCTCCTCTCTTCCATTGTTTCTATAAGTTCTTCTTCTTTACTATTAAAACCGCAGACGTTCATTGTGCCTATTTTTTGAATTGTTGATCTACCTCGTAGTCCTTTAACATTGTCGGGTCTATATCCATTTGGGTCAGTACGTTTATGCTTCTTAGTTTTTCTACGAGCAGTATGAAGATCCCCTTCCGGCTTGCTAGGCCAGTCGCAGGTTTAGGACAAAAACTGACCACAGGAAGTCAATCCCCTATGGCGAGCCATAGCCCCGTTAGCCCATGACCTCGCGGTCATGGTTTCCCAGTCTACAGTTGAGGTGGGGTTGACTTGTGTAGTCTGCGGGTCATCGGCAGGCTACTAATTTAGAACAGTTAGATGCAGATTCTGTTGCTGCAGGGGCAGTGTGAAAAGGCCAGATGTTGTATGCCGATCTCATTAAGAAAATGACTGGGACCATTGCTAGTGTACTTAGTGATTTTAAGGTCAGCAGTGGATGATTTAAAAGATTCAAGAGGCGCACTGGCATACAATAGACAAGAAAATCAAGAAGAGAATTGACCCCAGATAGTGTCTGGATACCTCACAAGTCTCTTCCTCGCATGGTGGCTTGTCTTCGTTGGCGTTGCAAGACCTGCCCACACGTACTTCAAACCCAGAGTCTGACATTTCCTAAGACGACCTTCCACATCCGTGAGGGTTTCTCATGCATCAGTCGCAACGTCATCTATGCGATTACCTGCACACGTTGCGACATGAGATATGTCAGTGAGACAGGCTTACGTCTTGGTGACAGATTTAGACAACATCTTTCTGATATCACCAGTGGCGCCCACAAACCCGTATCCATGCATTTCAATAGTCCTGACCACCATGGCGTGGCCGACATACAGGTCACGGCCATCAAATCATGCGCATATCATGAACGGGATCGGAAGATATTGGAAAACCGTCTCATCTTCCAGTTGGGCACACTCTCCCCTCACGGCCTCAATGTTCAACACAGTTTCATTTAATTTCCTAACCCCATCCATCCCACCCCCTAGTTTTGAGTCCACCATCTAGGTACGTGCAGGTCCTTTACATGACTTCGCAGTCAACTTTCTTCGCAGATTTGCGTTCGGTGTTTTGCTATCGTTTTGTGAACGACCGCGACTCATGCCCCTCTGTGAGGTCCAACATATTGTAATCTTCCGCAGCTGTGTTTCGAGCGCTTAACGAGAATTGCCAATTGTGAACTGCGTCCGCGACATCTTTACCTGTCCTAATTTTCATTTTTCCGTCCACATGGGCGCTTCTCCACCCCCACTCTCCTCCCGCTTGACCTTTGACCCGTGTACCATACATCCGGTCTATTAATCCATTGACAGCCCTACGCGTGTCAGTCTTTCCTAGCAAGGATACAGATTCAGATAAGTACCTTTAATTAGGTTAATATTGTCATGTAGTGTGTTTCATTTAGGTTTATGTCGGTTTGTGTTTGTTTGTCCTGTGCTGACGTAGGCTTTGGCCGCAATGTCCAATTTGTCTCTTGTAGTCGTCTGTTAGTAAAGCTCACAATCTACTTCTCGTTTTTGTGTGTGGGTGATTCATTCATTGTCTGGATACCTAATGTCCTTTTGAGGGGAATTCCCCTTCCAAATTATAATATCAGCACCTCTCTCTCCTCCTTCCTCGCCGTCTTCCATACGCCGAAAAGAGTCTTCAGAAATGCAATGTAAAATGTTAATTTATTCTTTACAATTGTCTTTTATATTCATTTTATATTATTTTCTTATTGGTTTTTAGTATTAAAAACTATATTTATTATCAATAAAATGTGTTTTTGGTATGCATTAGTAGTGTCTCGGTCTCTGTGGCTAAGGGCTTTCGAACGCGGTTTGTGAGCCCGTATACCCGGGTTCGAAACACAGCGGTGCTGGTTTTTTCGAAAAAGGAATAGGAGCCGGTCGTTCAGAAAGCAATGGCAAACTACTGAACGTAAAATTTGCACAGGAACCACGAACAGCGAAAATGTTGGGGTTGACTGCTACGTCCTATGAAGGACATGCAACTTAATTTACAACGAATTAAATGGATTTACATTAATTCATATGGAAACATTGTCTCGGTTTTCGTCAGTTTCGGATTACTCCGATTGTTTTCGGACGAATTATCGACGAAAACCGAGGTTCCACTATATTTTAATTTGCGAGACATGATGTTGTTTGCCTGATAAAGTGCCATGGGATGATTAATCGTCTTAAGTGACTTTCCGTATCTGCCATGGGCTTATTTAATCGCCGAAATGTAATTGCGTTATAATATAACATGTCTTGTTACCATAATTTAGCAACTTTTAAGTCATAACTGTGATACTGATACACCCCCACTTACCATTTTCAGTCTTTCATTTGTATGTGGTACAAACCGATGTTTTGTTTGGCACCGAATCTGTTAAAAGTCAGTTTTTATTCGATGTTTGATTGATTAATTGATTGATTGATTGATTTAGGAACCGACATCACAGCATTCAGGGCATTCCCATAAGCGCTCCGTCCCCATCCTCATTCGATGTTAAGGTCTTATAAAATGCTTATTTTGAGTATGAACCGAGTTCGTAATCCCGCATACCGCGTCCGAAACACAGCTGCGGGTGATTTGGCAGCAGACCGCCTTGCGTTGATATTGTACGAAATGGTATGGGTGCCGGTCGATCAGAAAGCAATGACAAACTACTGAACGTAAGCTTGCCAAGATATCATAAACAGCAAAAAAAAAAAAATTCTGGGGGTGACTGCAACGTCCTGTAAAAGGATAGGCAACTGACTTAACATTAGTTTGTCTCTTTCTTCTAGTAGTATATACTGTTCTTATTTCAGTAACCTCATTCGTTGATACTCTGGCAGTCCAATATAGTCACACACGATTCGCTGCAGGACCTACATGTTGGTTGCTTCAATGTGGTTCCTAATTTGTTCGTTCCCATTCCAAGACTCACTGCCACACACAAGAGCAGGTTCTATATACTATTTCAATCATGTCGGAGTAGTATGATAACATAATGAAGGAGGGGCAATGTGGCCGAATTATTACAAACACTTCCGGTATGTTGATGCCGAGGTCGTGGGGTAAACCCTTACCCAGGTCAGTTGTACTAACATGTTGATTCTCGTCCTTGACTTGGGAACGTAAATTTCAAATGCCTCAGAAGTCGGAGTGGGTTCACCTGAGACGAGGGACACTGGTAACACTAGGTCAACAATAAAAATGTACTGGATATGAACATATTTTATCTTAACTAATTTTGGTGAACAAACCAAGAAAATAACATGTAAAATGTTGATTGGCTCTAGTTTTCAAGATATATGCTACTAATGTATTTAATTACGGCCAATTTATGTATGTGACGCAACTGTTGCGGTGACGCTATTTTGCATGGACTAAAGGGCACCAAGCACTGTAGCTTTCTCTGTGAGTGGAATAGCCGTGCACAACTTGACAATTATATCACAAGAATTTGGCCAATCAGGCAGTCATTGCAGCCCGTCACTAAGAACATTGAGAACCCAGCACATGTCGACACCAGCAAGATTTTGTTGCCACCCGTGGACATTAAGCTGGGTCCACATGAAAATCTTTGTCAAGGCAATGGAGAAAACATACCAAGCTTTCAAATACCTCATGGGAAGCTAAAATAAGAGAGGAGTATTTGTTGGTCCACGAATTCGAAAACTTCTTCAAATCAAAAAATCAAATCAAATCAAATCAACTTTTTAGGGTCACAAATTGGGCGCGCAGGCCCGTCTTACATTCGGCCCTTCCAATCACTCGTCTTTCGTTCATCAAGAGCATTATACATTTGCATAGGAAGAAAAATAAACATTGTGAAATGAATGTTGTAAACATAAAATGTGTACATAAAATGTATGTGACGTAAAAATAGTGATGCTCTCTCTCTCTCTCTCTCTCTCTCTCTCTCTCTCTCTCTCTCTCTCTCTCTCTCTCACACACACACACACACACACACACATTCACTCTCACGCTCACACATTCACTCTTCTGCTCATTGATTCACTCTCACGCATTCACTCTCCCGCTCATTCACTCTCACGCTCACTCATTCATTCTCCCGCTCACTCATTCACTTTCCCGTTCACTCATTCACTCTCCCGCTCACTCATTCACTCTCACGCTCACTCGTTCTGTCTCTCATTCACACTCACTGACTCACTCACTCAAACTACAGTAATGAACATGAGTTTATATTATGCATGATAAAATCAAATGGTATTTAACTGATAATATGACAGATGAGAATACACAAACATATGGATTCGCGTGTTACATAACATGCGTGTTACATGACATGCATCTGCTCAGCTCTCTCTCTCTCTCTCTCTCTCTCTCTCTCTCTCTCTCTCTCTCTCTCTCTCTGTATTCTTTCATATACACACACTCACACGCATGCGCGCGCTCACACACACACACACTAACACATCAACTCTCCCACTGTCTCACTCTCTAACACACAATCCTTCACACACACACACACTCACTCTCTCAATCACACTCTCTCACACATACACATAGACATGAACGCATGCACGCACGCATACACTCCCTCACTCACTCTCACACATACACGTACGAATGCATGCACTGACACATTCCCCCACCATTTCTCGCTCAATCACTCTCTCCACACACACGCATGCACGTGCGCACACACGCATTCACTCTCTCCCTCTCACTGACACCCACTTTCTCTCTCTCTCTCTCTCTCGCTCCCACACGCACACACATATATAGTGAACAATTATAGTTAAACAATTATAATGAACAATTATACTGAACAATTATACCAGTAAATGAATTATGGTGGCATATAGTCGGTATGGATTAAGTATTGAAAGAGTTTTCGGTTAAATGTGTAGGGACTCATTGGAGTTTTCAGATCTGTAGGCAGATCATTCCATAAGTGAGCACCAGAATAGGCGAAACATGTTTTGTATAGGTCCAATCTAGGCTTTGAGACATGTAACAAATTTAGGCGCTTGCTGTTCATTGCATTAGATTGAATCAGCGGCAGAAGATACTCTGGGGTATTTTGAGATATAATTTTATTCACTAATTTGGCTTTGTTGAAAAGGAAGCGCTTTTGTAGTGGTAGAAGTCTTAGATGACTGTACAAATTATTACTTTCAACGTGCTTTATGTCAGAAACCAGACGAATAGCGCGGTTTTGTAGAGAACATAGTCGTTTTAAATTAGATTTAGGGCAACCATCCCAAACTGTGGAACAGTAATCGAGATGTGATTGGATATAGCATGTATATAATATTTTTCGTGTGCTTTCGTCCAGGAAGTGCTGAATTTTAGCAAGTTGGTAAACTTTTTGTGCTATTTTCTTGGTAAGAGCGTGAACATGAGAGCTCCAGTTCAAATGGCTGTCTATTAAAAGCCCTAGTGTTTTATGTTCAGTCACATTAACTATAGGTAACGTGCCCATGCGGAGTTCGAGCGGTGATCCAGTTATGGCTAGTGTCTGTAGTTTTTGTCTGGTCGTTATTAGCATGGATTTGGTTTTGTCGATGTTAATTTGCATGCGGTTTTCATTGCTCCATCTAGTAAGATTATCAAGTTCCTTTTGTAAAGAATTCTCTAATTCACTACGGTTTTCTTGACTAGTATATATAGTACAGTCGTCTGCGAATAGATCACAAGTTGTATTGATATATAAAGGAAGATCATTAATATAAACTGCAAAAAGCAGCGGACCTAGTATTGAGCCCTGAGGCACACCAATATTAAGCTGTGTGGGTCTTGATAGACAGTTGTTGAAGGACACGACTTGTTGCCTGTCGGATAGAAATGACGTAATTATGTTCACCATGTTGGTGCTTGTCTTCATTTGCTTTAGTTTTCTAATTAAAATATCGTGATCTACCATATCAAAAGCTTTTTTAAAGTCTACAAACACCGCTCCACAAATTCTACCGTTGTTGATGTTTAAGTGCCAGTTATCGGTCATTTTTGTTAGAGCACTATGGCAAGAATATTTAGGTCGAAACCCAGATTGACTGTTAATTATTAGATCATTGTTAATTAAATGGTGTAACGTTATTTTATGAATGTGTTTTTCTAGTGGTTTTGATAGCGACGATAGTAAGGAAATAGGTCTATAATTACCCAAAACGCTATTATCGATTGAGCCATTTTTAATAAGCGGAAACACTTCATGATGGTGACGTTTTAATAAGCGGAAACATCTTCATGATGATGAGTTTCTTTGCGGGTTGCATGGGAAGAAAAAAGCAGCATGGATAGCATTTAAATCAGTAGTGGATACTTTTCTTGGAAACAACAGATCTGATAATTACAATTAAATTGTAGAACATCTCCTTCTGAAGTATACTAGTCTTGGCTGCAACATGTCTTTGAAAATTTATTTTCTGGATTCTCATTTAGATTTCTGTACGTCAAACTGTGGAGTGTCAGCGATGAGCATGGTGAATGATTTCACCAAGACTTTGGAATCCATGCAGACATGGTACCAAGGCAATTGGAGCCCTTCCATGCGTGCTGATTACAGTTGTACTATGACAAGAAATACCTCATTGATTTACTTCAATCGACTGAATAATGACAGAATGGGTTCAAATGCGCCTTTTTACAACATTATATGTGAACTTTAAATACTGTTTCTATTTTGTTTTATATCATTGTATGTTGAAATATCAATTAATTAAGTATGTAACCATAATTTTTATAACGCTAAAGTAGAAAGGCTAACTGTTCACCCTTGAGATTATACAAGCATACATTATTTGTATTACTGTAACGTAAATCCATCATTAAAAAACCATAGACAATTGGTGAATTTCGTTATGATATTTGAAATCAGCATGTCATAATCAATAAGAAATAGTGTACGTAAATTCTGATACAATTAACTTTCGAAAATGTGTTGACTTGTATAAGCTAATCCAGACGCAAACATCCGTCGTCGAGTGCACTCACTCCCCAGTAGTGGCAACAACTATAAGTAGACGCACATGTATGGACGAAGCTTGAGTTCATAGCGAACGAAATAAAGTACTGTAAAGCAATAAATAGCGCACTGGCTAGCATTCTTGCTTGCCGACTTGTTGGTCACCAGTTCGATACCGCTCTTGGTGGGGATGTTTTTAAAGAAACTTACCCCACTTCAATGCATGAAACGTCTTCGTTTATAGCATATTCTTCCTTTAATAATTATATCTTTTACGATCATAAGTAGCCGGCCTCCCTGGCTGAGGGTTTAGCAGCTTTCTCCGTAACCCCGAATACTCTCGTGGTTGACGTGAGCGCACGAGAATTTGAAGAGGTTCGAGTCGCAGCAGTGACTTACGAGAGTATGGAGCCGGTCGCTCAGAAAGTCGTGGCGTGCTGATGAGCGTAATCTAGCCTAGGAATCAACATACAGCTGAAAGATGCTGGTGTTGACCGCAATATCCTGAAACAGGATGGAAACGCGGGAAAAAAAAGATCATAAGTAATTTAATCTAAATAAAAATATGCTTGAAAGGAAAGACAAATTAGAAGAAATACGAACTAAATTGAAGTATGTGACACATTGAAAGTATAAGGCAAAGTACGCTAAAATATTTGACAATTCGAAACATGAAAGAATAATTAGGAAACAAATTGGAATAAAGCATTTGACAGTTTAAAATGTGAAGGAATAATTAGAAAACAAACTAGACTAAAATATTTGACGATTTTAAATATGAAGGAATAATTAGAAAACAAACTAGAGCCCAGTATGTGACAACTTGAAATATGAAGGCATAATTAGAAAATAAACTAGACTAAAGTAATTCGCAACTTGAAATATGAAGGAATAATTAGATAACCAATTAGACTCAAGTGACAACTTGAAATATGAAGGAATAATTAGGAATTCAACTAGACTAAAGTAACTGGCAATACGAAGCAATTATTAGGAAACAAACTAGACTCAAGTATTTCACAACTTGAAGTATGAAGGAATAATTAGGAAATAAATTAGACTAATGTAATTGGCAACTTTAAATATGAACGAATAGTTAGGAAACCAACTATATTCAACTATTTGACAACTTTAAATATGAAGGAATATTAGGAAACAATCAATTTTGACTGAAGTATTTGACAAGAAATGAGAAACACTGCAATAAACTGCTTGAAAACGAGTGACACGATGAAACAAATAGAGAAAGTTCATTGAAGTGTTTTACAAGTTGAAACTCGAAGACAAAATAAGACACGCCTGCAGTAAAGTATTTGAAAAGGTGACACACGAACAAAGCTTATTATTATTATTATTATTATTATTATTATTATTATTATTATTATTATTATGATTATTATTATTATTATTCCTAATATGATTTTTAGTGTTACTATTATTATTATTTTTTTAGTATTGCTATTATTATTATTATTATTATTATTATTATTATTATTATTATTAATATTATTACTTTAATATACTGAACAACAACATCATCATCATGGATTTCAGCCCATGGTCGTCAAAAACATTCAATCTCATAATTGCCTGTCATGGCCCGCTCTTGCCTTCTGTAATTGCACGTATGACTGCATGGATAGATCTTTGCAGACCTCTATTATATACATGTTGTTTTTGATCTAATCCTCCCTGCTACCCCCTGTATGTTGTCCCTATGACTGTTATTGGTCATAGTTTTCTTTGTTTGATTGTTTTATATATCTGTGTCATTCCATTATATCTCATTAAATGTCACGGGATGATTAATCGTCTTAAGCGATTTCCTGTATCTGCCATGGGATGATTAATCGTCTTATGCCTCTTCCCATATCTGATATGGGCTATATTAAATAGTTTTAAAAATCTCACCCCCTATAATTTTATATATAACAAAAAAATGTCTACTACTATATGAACAATTTTTTAAGTCATATATGCTTATTAAGTTATTAAGTCATGAAGTCATGATATATCCTTACTTTCCGCCATCCATTTTTGTTTGGTCCAAACATAGGTTTTGCTTGGCACTGAAGCAGATGTATTCCAGAACTGGTTCACTGGTCACTTTGTCAACCCAGCTGGTTCTTGTCACTTTTCAATAATGCCACATCTCGAATACCTCTAAATAGTTTCATCATGTTTACCCATGGAGACTCCAGGGGGTCGTCGCTGAAGCTACGGAGTTAGTGCTTTGTGTGACACTTTCGGCAGGTCATCCTGCGGAAAGAGACCGAGCCATATGGGTACAACCTGGTGTAACTGAAGTCAATCCATTGTCCATATTTCACAACAACAACATTTGCCACTGATCAGTTGTACATACAAATAATATTTTCCTTATAGAAATTTGTATATTCATTGAAGTGAGATTTTTGTGTGTTTCTGTAAATGTCCTCTTTGTCATCGTGATTCTAATTCTAATTTCTGGATCATAATGTCCCTTTTAAGAATAATACAACCACACTAAAATATTTGACAATGTGAAACATTACCAACAAATTGTTTCATAAAACGACTAGCACTAAAGAACTTCACACGGTGAAACATGAGGAAAGTGCTAGGAAACTATGCGAAGTATTTGGCAATGTGTAACATGAAAAGGCATCACAAATCGGCGCTAACGCAAGTATTTATTTAACCAGATGAAACATGAAAACAGTGTTAGAAAACTATCCCAAAGTATTTGTAAAGGTGAAATATTTCTAAAGTATAATAAAAATTGTTGAAAGATTGGACTTTCAAAGTGTTGGAGGTCCCGGGTTCAAGCCCCGGTGAGGGCCAGGATTTTTTCACGTGGACTTCTAGTAATAAAAATTTCCCCTGGTCTCTGGGTAGTGAGATAGGACGCCTGTGTGTATTGTTGCGCACGTAAAGAATCCCTGGGCAGTTGGAAATTTCGAGTTAAAAATCTACCCAAAGTATTTCAGGATCCTCGCCGTTGCTACTAAGTTCGTGCACTGAGCTGAGATTCTCCGGACTCAGGTTTGAGTTAGGAGTAGAACGGAGCACTTATGGGTTACACCCGTGTGCCGTGATGATGATTCGTCGACTAAACTAAACTAAACTAAACTGTTGAAAGATTTCAACATAGGACATGAGAATACTTTTTTTTTTTTTTTATAAATTCTGTTAACTCGCAACAAAATTAAGCCATAGTAACTGACAAGAGGAGAATGTTTGAACACATAAAACAGAGGGTTAGTCAGAGGTGTGCTTTACCTCAGGATCTGTTTAACCTATCTTGTGACATAATAATGCTATCAAATTATCAACATGGACTAACATCATTGCACGCCCGGGCAAGTTCAGATCTATTCTGAAATTCTAGAAGTCTGTGGAGACTGATCACTCCAGTTTGGTGTTGGATCACCAGTTTTCTCGTGTCCCATACAATGCCTTTATGTCTGACAAGCTTGACATCAACGTCTCGCATCCTGAGCCAGATCGTTGTCTCACCCGTGATATCGTCACCAGATGTTGCAATAAGATATAAAATCTTCTTTCTTTCGCCATTTCTCCACCATTGCGGCATATAACCTCAACCAACTTACCCAAAGCCGTTCTATCCTTAGCTGTTCAACGCAGCTTCGCCCATGTCCTCTCCAATTTATTAATTTCTGTGCATACTTCTCGTCTCTGTATGTTTTAGATTTTTCTTCATTTATTTCCCTCTGATGGTTCCAAAATAGAGGCCTTTCTAGTTATACAATTCTTAGGAAGATATTTAATGGTATATACCGGGTGTTTGTTAAGTCTCACTACACTTTGTATTTAGAACAAATTTGAAAAATGAAGTACATAATGTCATTAAACATGTGCTAAAATTTCATTAAATTAGTTACAATAGTCACTGCTATCGTCTAACGCTGTTTTGAGGAAGCTGGAAAGTACCAATAACGCATTAATTGTTTGGAGTGGAAAGGATTACTCCAGCAGACGACTGCCATTGGCAGCATATTGCTTCACGATGGAGTGTGGAGCACATTTTTTGATGACATCATGTACTTCATTTTTCGAATGTATTCTACATACAAAGTGTAGTGAGGCTTTTAAAACACCAAGTATAATATCTGCTGGGTCCGTTTATTGATTCGGCACAATAACCACCCAACCGGCTAGGAAATCCGGCATTTAATTTGTATTTACGTCAGCGTGTCAAAGCACTAAACACTAATTGCGCATCTCTGCATTGGCTGCAACCAGTACCCGAGCACCCATCCAGACAGTTTCTTCCTCAGCATGTTCATGACATGACATAACATGTGTGGGGTCTCCGAGCAGAAGCCGTGTGCCTCGCTCTGCGGAGGTATTAAGTTCGTTTTTACACTCCGTCATGCGGTTCACGAGTGCAGTTGTTTTGAAGACTCCTCGAGGTCGTCGCTAGAGTTAGGAGTTCGTGCTCTGTGCGACGCTTTTGACATCCCACTCTGCGGAACGAAGACTTAGCCATATAAGATAAAACACGGTGCAATGAAATCGATAATCATGCATTTGAACCACTATAACTCACACACGCATTGCTTGTAGTCCAGCATTTCTAACCAAAGTAGTGTCGTTGCAAAAGTCAGCACCGCAATGTGTTTACACACATTCCGTCAAGTTCAACAGGTGGAGGATTTCATCATCATCAACTTGTGTCATGCCGGTAAGGGTGGGCGGTCATGTTATGCAGCTCACTCGATCACCAGAATCGTGGATCAGCTCAGTGTTCTTGTCTCGACCATATAACGTGGCCAAGCCATCCAGGTATTTACTTCTCTGCCATTCCCTTGTTCCCTTCCCCTCGATCTTGCCAGTTGTCACTAAGTTCTCCAATCTATTTCTTCTCATAACGTGACCAAACAATGGTGGCTATCTACGCCTAATTTCTCTAATTAGTTTACGGTTTTATTTTGTTTCTCGTAGGACTTTGTCATTGGTTTTTCTGTCTTTCCATGGTATTCTATGCATTTCTTCAGAAACAACATTTTCACAGCCATCGGGTGTTTTTTAAGATTTTCCACGCCTCAGATCTATACAAAAGCACAGGTTCTATGTAGCATTTCAACACTCTTTTTCTCGTTGCAAATGGCATCTTGTTATTTGTCAGTATGTTTTTCATCTTGCAAAAGGCTGCCTTAACATCCATCCATCATGTGCCTTGCCTGTAAGCGTGGGCGGTCATGTTCTGCCATCTCATTCGATCACCAGAGTCGTGGATCAGATCCGTGTTTCTGTCTCGACCATGCCACAGGGCCAAGCCATCCAGGTACTTGTTTCTAGGTCTTCCCCTTGGTCTGTTCCCCTCGATCTTACCAGTTGTCACTAAGTTCTCCGAGTCATGTCTTCTCATAACATGCTCAAAAAATTTTGACTGTCTACGTCTAATGTCTCTAATCAGTTTACGATCTTCATTTGTTTCTTGAAGGACTTGTTCATTGGTCTTTCTGCCTGTCCATTGTATTCTTTGCATTTACCTCAGAAACCACATTTCTACAGCCATACGCCTTAACATAGATGGCGGATTTATACAACCAGGGATTCTCTGATGAGTTTTATTCCCGGAAAGTGGAACTAAGTTTGATGAAATGGCGGATAAAATTGCAGCAGATGTCAGATTAAAGGAATTTGTCTAAACAACATGCAAGACAAGTTACAGTAATCGCAAAGAAACGAATTTTCCCAGAATACAACATTATAGTAAAGGGATCATGTCTGAGGTAAATTAAGTCGTTAATGACGCTCTGAATTTTCGCAAGATTGTACTCTCTGGGTTTCCATTTCTTGTTAGAGGTTAACAGTTTATTATTTTCTCTCTCCCCCCCCCCCCCCCAGTATCAGTTTATTGTTAGAGATTACCCAAGCACTTCAATTTAATCTCTCTACTAAGAGGAAATCATCTATTCAATATAATACATGGGACATCTGCTTTCACAATCCGGTTATTCAGGGAATACCACGCAATCGATGCCTTCATCTCATCTCATCATGTTCCTCTTGTACCTTGCGGTGTCGAGGTGAAGTATAAACTTCGTGAGAGTGCCCGATTATGGGCTTCGTATATCGACATTCCCATGGATTCTGTTATTCCCTCCGTCCAACGTTTACGTGGTCGGCCTCTTCCTCTGTTTCCATCTGGTCTGTACATCATTGCTTGTTGTGGCATGCTGTTGACTGGTAACCTACTTGCATGGCCAAACCATTTGACTTGCTGCTTTCTAATAAAATCTAGAGCAGCTTTAACCCCCACTTTAGTCCTGATTTCTTCATTTCTGATCTTATCTCTTCTTGATACGTTGAGTATTCTTCTCAGGAACCTCATTTCTGTTGTTGTGATTTTTCTTTCTCTTTTTCTGTCCGTTTATACTTCTTAGTTTTCTACGAGCAGTATGAAGATCCCCTGCCGGCTTGCTAGGCCAGTCGCAGGTTTAGGACACAAATCTGACCACAGGGAGTCCATCCCCTATGGCGAGCCATAGCCCCGTTAGCCCATGACCTCGCGGTCATGGTTGCCCGGTCTGCACCACGTGGAGGTGGGGGTTGACTTGTGTAGTCTGCGGGTCATCGGCAGGCTACTAATTTTCGCTCTTCACCCCTCCTGGGAGAGGCTAGCCGATCCTAACCCTGCTGGCTGCAAGGCCAGGCGCATTCCACACCTTACAGACCTTGTCTGGAGTTATTTTTGTAATTGTGTTATGTACAGCTGCAATATTTTATGTACTCATAATATTTTATGAAAATTAACGCAAAGCTGCCAAATCGCCAGCAGCTGTGTTTCGAACGCGGTGTGCGGAACTACGTACTGAGTCTTTAACACTTTCGCCACAGAGGCAGTTGGAAATGTTATGAGTACTAGTCGTTCGGAAAGCAAATGACAAATTACTGAACGTAAAGTTGCCAAGAAATACAAAACAGCTCAAAATGCTGGGGTTGACTGCGACCTCCTGAAAAGGATATGCAACCAACTTTTTTTTATTTTTACGTCCACAAATTCAGATAACTATGCAGATGGGTAACATCAGATGGGAGATGCATAACTGATATAAAGAACAGGACAGGACATGCAAAAACTGCATTCTATCAAATGAAGAACGTTTTGTGCAATAATAAGTCACTGTCCTTGGAAGTTAGAAAAAGAGTTCTGCATGTTACATAGAACGAGCTTTAACATACGGCTGCGAATCATGGACAATTAGTAAACAGGCGAAAAACATCAATGGAATCCTTAGAGGTGTGGTTTTATAGAAGAATGCTGAATATTATTTGGACAGTCAAAATGAGCAATCAGGACGTTTTAAGGGAAGCTAAGTCGCAAAGACAACTGATCACAAACATGAGAAAGTGGTAGTCATCGTGTCTTGGCCAGGTTATGAGAAGATAAAAACTAGAACATGCTATGACAACCGGAAAGATTTGCGATAAGAGAAATAAAGGAAGACAGTGTGAGAAGATTCTTGACAGTCTTGTGTCATGGCACGGAAGGGAGTCAACACACGAATTTATCCATGATGTCGAAGTCGTAATTCTGGGAAAGGCATATAAGCCGGCAAGGCATTTGATGATGACAGCTAACGCAGTTCCAGTAATGTTATTCAGAATTCTAGGAGAAGAGCTTCTTGTCTTTTTGAATTCCAAAGGTATTGTTGTGTCCTCTTCTTCAGACATGATTCACAGTTGACTGGATTCTGTACGTAAAGTGATCAACAAGATGGGGTACTCAGCCCTAGGACAACCGTCTTTAGATGCCTTTTACGTCTTACACGGTAGGCTACGGTGTTACTTTTCTGTGTTTCTCTTATCACCCCCAATGATACACACATCAGCATCATCATGTGCCATACTGATAAAGCGTGAGAGGTCATGTTTCGCCATCTCACACCTTCACCAGAGTCGTGGGTCAGCTCTGTATTCTTGTCTCGACCATACCACGTGGTCAAGCATCCAGGTATTTACTTCTCTGTCTTCCCCTTGTTCTGTTAAACTACTGAACGTAAACTTGCCAAGAGATCACAACAGCAAAAAATTCTGGTGTTGACTGCGACGTCCTTTAAATGACATGCAACTAACTTTAACTAACTTGTTCTTTTCCGCCTCAATCTTGCCAGTTGGCACAACGTTCTCTAGTTTATTTCTTCTCTTAACGTGCCCAAAAAAGTGTGACTGTTTACGTCTAATTTCCTTAATCAGTTTCCGGTTTTCATTTGAGTCTTGAAGGACTTGCTCACTGGTTTTCTGACTCACCATGGTATTCTTTTCCTTTTCCTCAAAAACCATATTACCACTGCCATTAGATGTTTTTTTTTTTTTTTTTTTAGCTTGTCTGCTCTTTGTAAACATTTCACACGCATACAGAAGTTCAGGTTCTATGTAGCGCTTCATTGGAGGTGGAAGCAGTGTTAAATGGCTATCTTCGCTTTAGAGGTCACAGATTGTGAGAATTGTATGGATTTTTGGCACTGGCCATGCGGGAGTGCGGGGGAATGACCAGGCCGATAGGCTGGCACTGACAAGGGAGAGGTGGTTCACTGCCTGTGGGACCAGTTGGAGAAGCCTGGGTTCAATATTGAGAACTCGTATGTAGAAAGAATGATATTGCGTGGGATCGGCAGGGGTTTTGGAAGAATCTCAAAACAGAGTGAAGACCAGGAGAACTTTCGATCAGATAGCGGTGGGAACGATTAGTAGTATGACTCTTCGCTGATGGTGAACGAAGGGACGGAACGCGTATGAGAATGTCCTGTGTTCAGTGATATTGGTTCTTAGCTCATCTCAACTCAGCTGAACTTCAACACTCTTTATCTCATTGCAAGTGACAACTTTGTATTGGTCAACGGCAAATTATGGTCATCCTGCTAAAGCAACCAGACGATGCAAGAGATCTAACTTGGATTTTACGAAGGCGGGGAAGGTCAGCATGGCCCAGTAGATAAGAACGCGATCTTTTACACATCCGGTGCGCTGAAGCCGAGGTAGCAGGTTAAACCCCTATTGGTCAATCGGTCTAAAATGGTGACTTCCTCGTCCTTGACTTAGGAACGTATATTACAAGTACCTCAAAAGTCGGAGAGGATTCGCCTGATAGCGAAAGACACTGGTAATAGGGAAAACTAACATAGACACACAAAATCAGCCCCGAACACCAAAATAAGTAGTAGCATGGGTATAGACTACGCTAGAGTTCAAAAGCGAGCGAACACCCCCCCCCAAAAAAAAAAAAAAAAATAATAATAAATAAATAAAAAAAAATAAATAAATAACAATAAAAATAAAAAAGTAAGGGACAAAGTATGTAATAACAAAACATTCATTGGGTATATGTCTAATTTGCTTACTTGTCTTACTTTGCCTTTACAGACATCTTCCGAATTAGAGAATGGCAATTTCCAGTAAAGAAAAACATTCAAAATGTTGTAACTTTGATCAAAGTTCTGATCGTTTTGAGTGAATCTCCGTCGTTCATTTGATCCGTATGCTCAGGGTATTTCTTAATTCTCCGCCCACAATTCTGTCAATTCTATTTAGACACCACGCCCCTTTGAAATCAATAATTCGATCATTCTGCGTCGTAACATTGTGACGGGTGTTGACTCGAGTCTCGGGAGTTCAGCACTGGCAGGGCGAGACACTGATCCGTTTTATAGTTTCTTAGAAACAAAGACTGTTTGTCTGACCGTCCGTCCGTCCGTCCGCCCGCCCCTCATTCTGCCTGTCTGTGTGTCTGTTTGTCCGTCCGTCTACCGGTTCCCCATTCTTTTTCTTTCTTTCTTTCTTTCTTTCTTTCTTTCTTTCTTTCTTTCTTTCTTTCTTTCTTTCTTTCTTTCTTTCTTTCTTTCTTTCTTTCTTTCTTTCTTTCTTTCTGTCTGTCTTTCTTTCTTTCTTTCTTTCTTTCTTTCTTTCTTTCTTTCTTTTTCTTTCTTTCTTTCTTTCTTTTTCTTTCTTCCTTTTTCTTTCTTTCTTTCTTTCTTTCTTTCTTTCTTTCTTTCTTTCTTTCTTATCTATCCTTCTGTTTGCCTGGTTTTTTTTCCTTTCTTTCTTTCTTTCTTTCTTTCTGTCTGTCTTTCTTTCTTTCTTTCTTTCTTTCTTTCTTATCTATACATCTGTTTGCCTTTCTTTCTTTCTTTCTTTCTTTCTTTCTTTCTTTCTTTCTTTCGTTCTTTCTTTCTTTCTTTCTTATCTATCTATATGTTTGCCTGGTCTTTGTTTGTTTGTTTGTTTGTTTGTTTGTTTGTTTGTTTGTTTGTTTGTTTGTTTGTTTGTTTGTTTCTTTCTTTCTTTCTTTCTTTCTTTCTTTCTTTCTTTCTTTCTTTCTTTATACTTGTCTGTTTCAATGTCTATCTACTTGTTTGTCTATCTCTCAGTCTGTCCTTCAGCCTATCTTCCTAAATGTCTACATGACCATCGCGTTTGTCTGTCTGTCTACATTTTTGTCATTCTGTCTGCCTGTTTGTCTGCCTGTCTGTCTACATAGTTGTTAGTCTGTCAGCCTATTTGTCTGTCTGTCTACATGTTTGCCAATCTCTCAGCCTGTTTGTGTGCCTGTCTACATATTTGCAGTCTGTCTGCCTGTTTGTCTGTCTGTCTAATTGTCTGTCTAAATAGTTGTCAATCTTTCAGCCTGTTTGTCTGTCTGTATACATATTTGTTAGTCCGTCAGCTTGTTTGTTTGTCTGTCTACATGTTTGCCAGTCTATCAGACTGTTTTTCTCTCTGTCTGTCTACGTAGTTGTCAGTCTGTCAGCCTGTTTGTCTATTTGTCTACATATTTGCCAGCATGTCAACCTGTTTGTCTGACTTTTTTTTTATCTGACTGTTTGTCTGACTATTTGTCAGCCCGTTTATCTGACTATTTGTCAGCCTGTTTGTCTGACTATTTGTCAGCCCGTTTATCTGACTATTTGTCATCCTGTTTGTCTGACTATTTGTCAGCCCTTTTATCTGACTATTTGTCAGCCTGTTTGTCTGACTATTTGTCAGCCTGTTTGTCTGACTATTTGTCATCCTGTTTGTCTGACTATTTGTCATCCTGTTTATCTGACTATTTGTCATCCTGTTTATTTGACTATTTGTCATCCTGTTTGTCTGACTATTTGTCAGCCCGTTTATCTGACTATTTGTCAGCCTGTTTGTCTGACTATTTGTCAACCTGTTTGTCAGCCTGTTTGTCTGACTATTTGTCAGCCTGTTTATCTGACTTTTTTTGGTCTGACTGTTCGTCTGACTACTTGTCAGCCTGTTTGTCTGACTATTTGTCAGCCTGTTTGTCTGACTATTTGTCAGCCTATTTGTCTGACTATTTGTCATCCTGTTTTTCTGACTATTTGTCAGCCCGTTTATCTGACTATTTGTCTTCCTGTTTGTCTGACTATTTGTCATCCTGTTTGTCTGACCTTTTTTTTGTCTGACTGTTTGTCTGACCATTTGTCAGCCTGTTTATCTGACTTTTTTTGGTCTGACTGTTTGTCTGACAATTTGTCAGCCTGTTTATCTGACTTTTTTTGGTCTGACTGTTTGTCTGACTATTTGTCAGCCTGTTTATCTGACTTTTTTTTGGTCTGACTGTTTGTCTGACTATTTGTCAGCCTGTTTATCTGACTTTTTTTGGTCTGACTGTTTGTCTGACTATTTGTCAGCCCGTTTGTCGGACTATTTGTCAGCCTGTTTGTCGGACTGTCTATGTCTGCCTTTAATTGCAGCAGCACACGTGACCAAAAGGATAACAGCGCTCGCTTTTAAACTTCCCGTGCACTGATGGCAAACATTAAGTTGGTGTTAAATATGGTCTTCTCCTTCAGTAAGCAATGACAATTTACTCAACGTAAATTTGTTTTCATAAATCAACCTGGGATTGAGCGCAACCTTCTGCAAAGGTAATGGAACATCGTTTTATAGCTAGCTTTAGTCAGCCAGACCTTCTCTTAATGGATACGGAAACAGTTACAATACAGACCGTTTAAGGCGATCTCGGATGTGGAGAATTTCTGTTTTTAAGAACAATTAGTTTATCCCCGGCCATGTTTCTTTTTGTCTCTTATTTCTTATGCGGGGAATTTCTTATAAGAAGAACTATTTTTGGGTCCCACGTGAGTTCGTCTTATCAGGTCTGCACTGCATTAGAACATTCTGAAAATCTAAAAGATGAGCTGCCATGCTTTTATTTGAATATTAGGAGAAGACAACTGCTGATAGCTCTGTCATAGAAGGACAGATACCCGATGATTTACCGATCCACATCCTAGTAGTTGCGAATTGATGGTACTACCCAAATACTAAAAAGTTGTATAAAATATGTTATTAATTGATAAGGCTACCAAAAGAAAGCAATGGCAAAATACTGGACGTAAAATTGCCTAGTACATAAAACTGAGGCTTGGATTCATCGCAACATCCTGCAAAGGGTATACTAGGTTAAGAATACAGATACTGAAGACCTGCTGTATAAAATATCTGATATTTGATAATGCTAACTAAATATTTTACGAGCGTTTGTATAAATTAGTTGCTAATTGATATTGCTAACCTCTGTAAGGCGTTTTTCCTCTGTAAGGCGTACGGTCATTGGCGTCATGCTTGTAAAGGAAGGCAAATGACCAATAAAGCAAATGCCGCCTTATTTGACAGTTCATCGTCAGATGAAGAACAATCAGAAAATCACCCTGTGAACTCAGCACAGGCTTTTGATATGTTTAACGCACATAAATGTACTGTTTGTAATACCTTTTATGAAGATGGCATTTTGACATGCGGCCACTCCATTCCTATTGCCAATGAAGAAGCTAATTTGGTAATAGATTCCAAAGGCAGAATAAACATCCACCAAGGATATGTGAATGGCAAGCCTGCTACAGTACTTCGTGACACCGGAAGTTCACTTATTGGACTAAAGAGAAAGTTCATAATGCCTACAGACTATACAGGCAGGCACGTAACATTCAGAACATTCTCTGGAAATATTGAAAAGTACCCATTAGCATGGGCATATATTCAGACACCTTTCCTCACTGGGAAAGTAAAATGCGCAGCATTAACTAACCCTGTGTGTGATATTATCATTGGAAATTTACCAGAGGTGAATGATATGCCTCATGATATTACATCTGTTTGCATTGATGAGAACATAACATCATCACCATCACATGTCATCATTGAAAGTGTTGTATCACCAAATGAATGTATGGTAGCTAATGTAGCACTAAGATCTCATGTCATCATTGATCAAAATGTTTCATCACCATCTGATATCATTGAATATGTGAACGCAGTAACTAGATCTACTGCTAGAGTGCAAGATGAAATTAATCAAACTGAGGCTATAGAAATGCTTAGCCCAGTGATACTACCTCCTAAAACCATGAAGGAGAATTTTGTAACAGCCCAAAAGGCTGATCCTTCATTGTCAAAATATTTTAATCTGATCGGCCAAAAGCCAAAGGTTACTAAAAATGCAAGATGGCATTTTGCTTTGAAAAATGGCATCCTCACCAGGTACTATACCAGAGGTGACAGCACCACAGAGCAAACTGTTTTGCCAAGTGAATACCGTAAGCAAGCCTTACATCTTGCCCATGATATACCTCTTGCAGGGCATACGGCATACTCTAAGACCAGATCAAGATTACTAACACAGTTTTATTGGCCCAGATTCTGCAATGACATTAAGCAATATTGCAGAAGTTGTGATATCTGCCAAAAACTAGTGAAAAAGGGTAAACACCCACAGGCAAAATTACAAATTACTGACTTAGCCAGTCGACCTTTTGAGAAAATATCTGTCGACATAGTGGGCCCTCTTAATCAAATAACAACCAGAGGGAATAAATATATTATTACCATCATTGATTTATGTAGCCGCTGGCCTGAAGCGGTTCCGTTAAAGAACATAACTGCCAATGATATAATGGAAGTTTTCTTCCATATATTTTCACGAATAGGATTTCCAGACACTATCCTATCCGATAGGGGAAGCCAGTTCATTGCCGCATCTACTCAAGCTTTCACTAAAATGTTAGGAGTGAAACAATGTTTTAATTCACCATACCACCCTCACTCAACGGGAATCATAGAAAAGTTTAACGGTGATTTAAAGCATATGCTTGCTAAAGTCACGCAAGAACACCCCAACAACTGGGACTTATATTTGCCTGCTATACTTTTTGCTTATCACGAAGTGCCACATTCTAGTACGGGATTCTCTCCTTTTGAACTTATCTATGGTGCCAAACCACGTGGCCCATTGAGTATCTACCATTCAATGTTAACTGAAGCCACTCCGTTGCTTAAACCCATATCATCATACGTATACGTTACATCATTGCGTGAAAGAATCATCAAATCTTGTACAATTGCAAAAGAAGCACTAAAGCTATCTGGTGCTACATATAGACAATATGCTGACAAAGGTAACAGGACAATAACGTTGACACCTGGACAGGACGTACTTCTTCTCTTACCTAGCGACCGACACTTATTGACTGATTCTTGGCAAGGACCATTTAAAGTAATAAGACAGATTTCAGCAGTAGACTATGAGATTCAAATAAAAGACAAACATAAAATATTCCACATCAATATGCTAAGACCATACTACAACAGAGACAACGAACAAGACGATACAACAGCCTGTACAGTGATAATAGACCATGAAGATGACGAAGATAGTGACGAAATTCCAACACCTGCATTAGACACGACAAACTGCTTGAAAGAAATCAAAATAAACCCAAACTTAACTCAAGCAGAAACAGACAGCTGCAAACATCTCATACAACAGTACAACACCATCTTCTCCAACAACCCAGGACAAACAGAATTAGTACAACATCACATCACGCTCACTTCAAACACACCCATAAAATGCAGACCTTACACCATTCCATTGCATTACAAAGAAAATTTACATCAGGAAATCATTAGCTTAGAGAAAAACAACATCATTAGACGATCCCAATCACATTTTTCATCTCCAATGGCCATGGTACGCAAAAAAGACAACACGATAAGACTCTGTGTAGATTACCGAAAATTAAATAAAATAACCCTTCTAGATCTAGAACCAATGACCAACTCTGAAGACCTACTGACAGAACTGACAGACTCTAGGTACTTCACGAAGTTAGATATGACGAAAGGTTATTGGCAGATAACGGTACACGAGCAGAGCAGACATCTGACAGCATTTGCCACACCTTGGGGACTGTACGAATGGTGCAAACTTCCATTTGGGCTGGTCAATGCCCCAGCGACATTCGTACGTATGACACGACTCTTACTAGTGGACATACCAAACATTATCTGTTACATGGACGACATTTGTGTTCACACAAAGACGATGACAGACCACATAAAGACGTTACACCAGACATTTGAACGGATCAGACAGCACGGACTGACGGTGAAGCCTACAAAAGTAGACATAGCCTATCAAGAAATCTCCTTTTTGGGGTATAAAATATCTAATGGCTTTGTCACGACAGACGATAACATCGTGTCCAAAATACTCAAACTCTCACTTCCGACTACAAAGAAGCAAGTCAGAAGTGTGTTAGGACTTTTAAATTATTATAGGCAGTTCATACCAGATTTTGCTGAACTGACAGAAAAATTTACTAACCTACTAACTAAAAATCAACCTGAGAAGATTGTAAACAATGAATGCCTAAAATTTGCATTCCAGAAAGTGTTATCATATTTTTCTGAGAATAGTTTAAAGAATCCCATTCTCAAATTGCCAAATTTACATATTCCTTTCAGATTGCGCACAGACGCGAGCTCCGTGGCGATTGGGGCAGTTCTGTTACAGGAACATGACAACATTCTACATCCTGTATACTACGTCTCTAGAAAATTGAAACCAAGAGAACGCGCTTGGTCGACACCACAATTGGAAGCCCTTGCTCTAGTGGTGGGTATAACTAAATTGTCCAGATTCCTCCTGGGACGTCATTTTATTGTAGAGTCCGACAACAGCCCATTAAAATTTATTACTTCAGGGGTACCTACCAACCAGATGATAGCGCGCTGGTCTCTTTTGCTTCAAGATTACAGCTTTGAAGTTCGACATATCGCTGGCAGAACCAACACGATTGCCGATCTTTTGTCCCGTTGTCCGAACGACCCAGTAAGCACTAATGTCTGAGTGCAGTGTGTTAGAAAACACTCAGACCAACACAGCCATCAGTGAAGTTTTTCCATGGAAGCTGTGTACGTCTATTATGAGGTGTGATAGGGTTCATTCCCACTATATATATATTTTTCTTATTTTATTATTAATGTAGTAATTGTCTTGAATAAGTGTGTAGCGTGTGGTAGAAAGCGAACAATATTAATTGTACATATTACGAAACAAGAACAGTGCCACATTCGCTCTGAACTTACCTCAAGCGAACTATCCAAGTTATCAGTGGTATCTGCGAGTGGAACATATCCAGTGATATTTTAATCCGTGACTGAAAGAGTGAACTGAACTTTGACATTTACACCACTGCAGTCAATCGAAATCCAGAAGTTTTCCAGTGAAACAACGAACACATGAACTATCAGAACAGTTTCACATTCCGAACTCCTACATCAGACCGGAACAAGTGTGTTATAGAATTTTCAACAACATCAGCTGTGCGTGTGTACTTCCGGATAATTTGTAAATTTAGACCAAAAGTAGCAGACGATAAACGAAACCTTAAAAAGTTATGACGCTTCTAAAAGAATTATGAAACACCAATTTCGAATACACGAATTGTGTATTGATATTTTTTCAACTAGTGTAATCTTAGAATCATATCTTGATTAACTTATTCACACTATCGACATTTGTTCGCTAGTATGGAAAAGCATCAAGCTATGACGCTGAGACATAGAAGAATAATTGTAATAGATTAGATTTGATAGTTTTTGAAATTATGTCCCTTTCATTTAATTGTTGCTACAGGATTACACCAAGGGTGGCAATTTGAAATGTATTTGAATATGTGTTGTATATAAAGAGCCATTGTGTTGCCAGATTGTCAACACTCCAAGAAATCATCAACTGGGCATGGTATAGGGTTACCGACGTTGTAGACCGACAGAAGAGCTCCCGGCCAAATGAGGTCGGAGCTTGAGCGTTGAATACGGCTTATAAAAAAGACGTATTACAGTCTTACCCGATGTTTTTTGTTACAAAAAGCATATTATTATTTTTTTTAAGAGGTTGCGAGGTAGTTGCTTTGGAAGCTGGTGCTACCGATCTGACTGGGTCAATATTGCAACTCAGGTGATCATCCATCGAGAGGATGAAACTTGTAAAGTGGTAAAGATTGAACACCACATGTCTTAAACATACAACTTGCATTTCTTATATATTTCTATGCCAATATATGTATTCTTATGTATTTCTATGCTTTACATAACAACAGAAAGGTCGATTCTGACATGGTTAAAATAGTAACCCTGTACATATATAGAGTATACATGAAAGATAAGATCTTTCATGAATAAGCCCCGGGGGAGCGTGTCAGAATCTCGAATGTCTCCAACCGAGATGCAGGAACATCGTTACGCCCGCCAGGCGAATAGTCCCCAACCGGGATGCAGTAACATCGTTACGCCCGCCAGGCGAGTACTAGTTACCTGCCCGCGAGTTGCTGGCTGACGTGATAGCCAGCGGTCAGGCAAGGACAAAGCAAGACGCACGCAGTCCTCGTGAAGCCAATCCACAGAGGGAAAGCGCTGTGCGAGAAACAGACAGACAGCTTGGGTACTCGGACAGGACTGGACGTGTGGGTAGAGAAAGGCTTTGTGTAGTTCTGTGCCCGAAAGTCGAATGCTTGTATATCTTGTGAGATAGACTGTAAAGCTGTGGGTTGTCTGTAAGTGTATTAATGTATTGCATATGTATTGTAATGATCATCACATGCCAAACTAGATCGTATTGCATGTGACGTGTAAATAAATCCATTGAACTTAGTATCGTTGTGTGTCAAGTCCAATCATGTTGTACTTGTACTTGTCTCACATGTGTTAGGTATAACGAGCCAGGTTTAAGACCCTGACATCAGGTGGGGACACAGACGTGTCATGGACAGGACACTGACGCAACAGGACAGAGTGATAGGAAGGGACATAAGTTCACGGGACACTGCCCTGAACAGACTAGACGTCAGTATACTGAATAACCTAACCTAACACGGACGGACTACAGTACTACGTGACTGCTAGGACAGCACGGGGATCACATACGGCACGGGGGTCCAAGGACCACGAATCTAGCCGACCAGCTTGACCACGTCAGACGGGACACAGACGGTTTCAGGGGAGGACGTTATGTTTTTCTGAGCGATTGAGATAGTGAAATAGCTTTTGCGAGAGTGCTGGGTTGAAGATAGCGAGTGTCGGATTTATGGAATGGATTGTGTGCTATGAACGTATCTAAGGCGGCATTTATATGTACATAGATATATTGAAGTTCTCGTCAGTGTGCGAATTGTAACTGTGATCAAGTTCGCCTGAATAAATATCCAGTGTGGACAGAACCATACGAATGACTGACGTTTTTTCTTGAGTGCGTATGGAGAAGTTGGAATGCTTGTATGCGTGTGAGACGCTGACAGATATACATCTTTGCTTTCTTGACTGCACAAAGGCTTTCGATAGAGTAAGACATGCCAACGTGTTAGAGATGCTTGCAGATCTTCAAATTTATGGGAAAGACCTTAGACTTGTAAAAACATATATTGGAAACAACAAGCTGCCATGATAATGAAGTACGTCAATATCAGCCTATTAAGTAAGGTGTGAGACAGGGATGTTTAATGTCTCCATATATGTTTTCCCTGTATAGTAAACATAGTTTCAGAAATGTACAAGATATGAAAGTAGTTATCATTGGAGGGAAAAAAAACAAACATCAGTAACATTAGATATGCAGGTGATACAGTATTGATTGCAGACAATGAGCAGGATCTGCAACATTTAGTAGATGCGGTTGTTGCACACAGTGAACAACTAGGGCTAGAATTAATTAAATTGTAAGAAGACACAGATTATGGTCGTCACTTAGAGGAACGAAATATCACAATGTAATATACATGTAAATGGGAATATTCTTAAACAAGTGAATCGATACAATTGTATCGGAACAGACATAACATCTGATGGGAGATGCCTTGAAGAGATTAGAACACGAATCGCCATGGTGAAGGTAGCCTTTAGCAAAATGAAAAACAAATTGACCAATAAGAAGATGTAATTTGCTAAGAGAAAAAAGACTGTTGAGGTGCTACATAGAGCAAAGATGTAAAGCATGGAAAATGAGCAGTCAAGCTGAGAAGCATCTGTTGGCTGTGGAAATGTGGTTTCTGAGGAGAATGCAAAGAATATCATGGACAGACATAAAAAATAACGACCAAGTTCTGCAAGAAACAAATGAAAATCGTAAACTGATTAGAAAAATTAGACGTAGACAGTCAACACTTTTTTCGACATGTTATGAGAAGAAATATATGAGTGAACTTGGTAACAACTGGCAAGATGGATGGAAAGAGAACAAGGGGAAGACAGAGAAATAAATACCTGGATGGCCTGAGCACGTGGCTTGGTTGCGACAAGAATACTTAGATGATCCACGACTCTGGTGATCGAGTGAAATGGCGAGTCCTGACCGACCACGCTTACTGGCATGGCACATAATGGATGGATGGATGGACCCACAAACATAAAGGCGTTCTGTGTGAGAAAGTTGCTATTTGTCAATACTATCCACATACTTAAAGGCGTTCTGTGTGAAATAGTTGCTATTTTTCAAAACTACCCACATACTTAAAGGCGTTCTGTGTGAGAAAGTTGCTATTTGTCAATACTACCCATATACGTAAAGGTGTTCTGTGTGAAATAGTTGCTATTTGACAATACTACCCACATACATATTGGCGTTCTGTGTGAAAAAATTGCTATTTGACATTGCTACCCACATACTTAAAGGTGTTCTGTGTTAAAAAGTTGCTTTTTGACAATACTACGCACATACTTAAAGGTGTTTTGTTGTTGCTATTTGACAATAATACCCACATACTTAAAGGCGTTTTGTGTGGGGAAAAAAGTGAATATTTGACAATGCTGCCCACATTATTAAAGGCATTCTGTGTGAAATGGTTGTTATTTGACAATGCTATCCACGAACGTAAAGGTGGCATCATCAGCCTCTCATCTCACTGGATTAACCGTCACGGTATCAAGGTGGCATCACTAGCCCCTTATCTCAATGGACTGAACATTACCGGGCTTAAATAGGTACAAGCGGTGACACAGACACTCATCGCCATCATCATGTGTCATGCCGAAAGGCGTGGTCGCCTATGGTTCGCTACCACACCCAATCACCAGAGATTTGCATCAGTGTTCGTTCTTGTCTCGATTACGCCACATTATCAAACTGTCTGGTATTATGTCCTTGTTTTCATCTTGTGTTTTACAATTCTGACATATCTTGTTCGAAAAAAACAACAACTCTGTATTTGAGTAAAAATTGATTTGCGTTGATTTTCACAATGGTATTAGCGTCGGCCGCTCGGAAAGCAATAACAAACTACAGCACTTAAAATTGTTCAGAAAATCACAATTAAATACCGGGGTTCATTGTCTATGCTTAAATTCTCTGTCGGTGTGCGATTTGCATTTGTTCCATGGATTGTCTCGTTCGTTTGTCTGTCTGTCCATTGTACCCATTACGTTTTACTCAGAAAAGATATCTTCACTTACATAATTGTCTCTTACCTTGTCTGACTATTGTGTATGATTTACACACATAGAACAGTATAGGTTATGTATCGCACTTCAACACTCTTGTTCTCACGGAAATAGAGAGCGTCTCTCGACGAGTTTGTTTCCCTTATTTCCCTCTGGTAAATCAGAGACAAAATATAATGAGGTTGATTGCGATGTCCTATAGAGGGCATGGAACTTACTTCACTTATCTCTGGGACTGAGTAGATAGAAAGGACGATAACAGCAAAACCTCGTCATGATGACACAAAATATGATATTATATAAGATAAATCTGTCCCGATGACGGAATACGACATTATATAAGATACATTTTTCCCGATGACGGAATGCGATATTATATAAGATACATCTGTCCCGATGATATGGAATGTGATATTATATAAGATACATCTGTCCCGATGATATGGAATGTGATATTATATAAGATACATCTGTCCCGATGACGGAATGCGATATTACATAAGATACATCTGTCCCGATGATATGGAATGTGATATTATATAAGATACATTTTTCCCGATGACGGAATGCGATATTACATAAGATACATCTGTCCCGATGATATGGAATGTGATATTATATAAGATAGATCTGTCCCGATGACGGAATGCGATATTATATAAGATACCTCTGTCCCGGTGATACGGAATGCGATATTATATAAGATACACCTGTCCCGATGACGGAATGCGATATTATATAATCTGTCCCGATGACACGGAATAAGATATTATAAAAGATACATCTGTCCCGATGACGGAATGCGATATTATATAAGATACATCTGTCCCGATGACGGAATGAGATATTATATAATCTGTCCCGATGACACGGAATGAGATATTATATAAGATGCATCTGTCCCCATGACGGAATGATATATTATATAAGATGCATCTGTCCCCATGACGGAATGATATATTATATATTCGATGACACGGAATGAGATATTATATAAGATACATCTGTCCCGATGACGTGATGAGGTATTATATAAGATACATCTGTCCCGATGACGGAATGTGATATTATAAAAGATACATCTGTCCCGATGACGGAATGCAATATTATATAAGATACATCTGTGACGATGACACGGAATGAGATATTATATAAGATACATTTGTGATGATGACACGGAATGAGATATTATATAAGATAATCTGTTCCGATGACACGTAATGAGATATTATATAAGTTACATCTGTCCCGATGATACGGAATGAGATATTATATAAGATACATCTTATCGATGACGGAATGAGATATTATATAAGATAATCTGTCCCGATGACACGGAATGAGATATTATATAAGATGCATCTGTCCCGATGACACGGAATGAGATATTATATAAGATACATCTTATCGATGACGGAATGAGATATTATATAAGATGCATCTGTCCCGATGACACGGAATGAAATATTATATAAGATACATCTTATCGATGACGGAATGAGATATTGTATAAGATACATCTGTCCCTATGACACGGAATGAGATATTGTGTAAGATACATCTGTCCCGATGACACGGAATGGGATATTATATAAGATACATCTGTCTCGATGACGTAATGAGGTATTATATAAGATACATCTGTCCCGATGACGGAATGTGATATTATATAAGATACATCTGTCCCGATGACGGAATAAAATATTATAAAAGATACATCTGTCCCGATGACACGGAATGAGATATTATATAAGACACATCTTATCGATGACGGAATGAGATATTATATAAGATACATCTGTCCCGATGACACGGAATGAAATATTATGTAAGATACATCTGTCCCGATGACACAGTGTGCTATATTATATAAGATACATCTGTTCCGATGACACGGAATGGGATATTATATAAGATACATCTGTCTCGATGATGTAATGAGGTATTATATAAGATACATCTGTCCCGATGACGGAATGTGATATTATATAAGATACATCTGTCCCGATGACGGAATAAGATATTATAAAAGATACATCTGTCCCGATGACACGGAATGAGATATTATATAAGATACATCTTATCGATGACGGAATGAGATATTATATAAGATACATCTGTCCCGATGACACGGAATGAAATATTATGTAAGATACATCTGTCCCGATGACACAGTGTGCTATATTATATAAGATACATCTGTTCCCATGACACGGAATGGGATATTATATAAGATACATCTGTCTCGATGATGTAATGAGGTATTATATAAGATACATCTGTCCCGATGACGGAATGTGATATTATATAAGATACATCTGTCCCGATGACGGAATAAGATATTATAAAAGATACATCTGTCCCGATGACGTAATGAGATATTATGTAAGATACATCTGTCCTGATGACAAAGTGTGCTATATTATGTAAGATACATCTGTTCCCATGACACGGAATGGGATATTATATAAGATACATCTGTCTCGATGATGTAATGAGGTATTATATAAGATACATCTGTCCCGATGACGGAATGTGATATTATATAAGATACATCTGTCCCGATGACACAGAATGAGATATTATGTAAGATACATCTGTCCTGATGACACGGAATGAGATATTATATAAGATACATCTGTCCCGATGACACGGAATGAGATATTATATAAGATACATCTGTCCTGATGACACGGAATGAGATATTGTAGCGAAACGCCAGTGGCCCATGTCCTTATGCATTCTTTTATTTTGGGTAAACAGGGGGAAACGGCTTTCGGAAGCTCTCAGTTCTCTTGTTTGCTCAAATCTCCAGGAAAGTTGGTTCTTTGGGTTATCTTCATACCACAATCTTTACATGGAGCGAGTATATATTTGTCTTTCCTTTCGGGTAGACACGATGGAGCGCCTTGCGTCAAATGTGCACTGGTGCAGCTGCTGGTCAATTGATGGCCGTGCCAACACCTACCGTTTGATAGTTGCAGCATGTCAAGTGATTTAAAGATTACGACAGAGGTGCAACAGACTACTGAGGTAGTGGAAAGGTAATACTTGAGTTGTGGGTGGTCCAGCCAGACCTGGACTTATAAATGTATTTTGTCTCGAGGGGGAGGATGACTTGGCGAAAAGCCAATCATAACATATGAAGAGTTGGTTGACCGTTGGCAATCTAACTAGGTGTTTTGTTCTTGGCATAGCCGGGGAAGTGAATCTGAACAATATATCTCCACAGAGGATTTCATTTGTTCTTGGCGTCAGAGGAGCTGTTGCTATCTTTCTTTCTACGGCTTGAATTGGGCATATTGTCATCTTTCTGTGAAATATCATCATTGGATAGCCATGGTAATCTATGATCTATCTTCTTGAGCCAGGGGAGGCTAGCCACAGGACTATCTCTTTCGTCTGTCACTCGATAGGATGATGTCGGGAGGATAATGGACTCCTCTATCTCACTGAGAGAACCTGAACTCATCTACACTATGGCTTGTGCAGGGCAATGCCGGTACATTGGGGCGACAGCTCAGTCGAGAGCGGCGGCCGGGAGGGGTAGTATCTTCTTTCATCTTCTTGCTGGGAATGGGGCACTACACGGTGTGCCATATAACCCCACTACTTTACTATATTTACTTAACGGGGAGAAACACACAGATTACTAGGCGCACCACACCACAAGATCTTGGTTGCGAGAAAGGCATGGTTTGCAAGTGAGAGGAAAGCATGGAAATGAATGTGCCCAATAATAATAAAGGCTTGGTATGAGTGTGGAAAGTGTGTCTTGTAAACACAACGTTCCTAGGGTGGACAACCTGACATCCACACGCTGGAGGTCTACTCAAGCCCGGACGTAGCCAATCCAGGGGCTACCTGACAGGTCAGGCCCATTCATTCGGGTATAGTTATATTATGCATTGGGTCAAGATCCTATATGTCGAATATATTAACTGAGACCCTATTGGTCTTCAGGATTGTGTGATGCATGAGTCCGCCCAGTCGCTCAATATTGTTTGTCATCTCCAGGGTCCTCTTTTGTTGGACGTGACTAAATCGGACAGTATCCACACAGCTTCTGTGCTAGAGCCAAATACGTCTGATGAAGCCAGGTCAATGTATTGGCCATATCACACATGGTGTGCCTAACTCTGAGAGAGAGGCAAGGGCATATCTTGAGGAAATGACATAGGCCCGAGAGCAGTTGAATTCTGGGCTGAGTCTACGCATGATTATCCTGCATACCATGAGAAAATGACAATTTGCAGTAATGGTGCATCTCGGGTCCTTTCAGTGACCTAGGCCCGAGAGCAGTCGAATTCTAGGCTGAGTCTACGCATGATTATCCGGCATACCCATTTTGTACCGGACATTGAAAGACACCTATCTATGTTAATTCCATGAACAATTCCCATTATGGGAAACCATAATTCAATGGAAGTCCTCAAAAACCAGTGGATTTGATTCTACAGAAGCCTGTTGAACTTACACCAAAGTACCGGGAAGGAAGGAGATTCTGGCACACGTGGTGAGATGTATGTGGACAGATCGGACAGTATATGAAGCTGGGTCTGTGACTATGGCAACCTGAGGCTCTGTGCCTGAACTTTATCTGTGTTGTGTCTGTTTAGAACTTTCTGTGTTAACTGCCTTGATGTTTTTCTGTGCTGTCCTGTATTGATTTAATAAATCAAGTTTTAGTTTAGTCCAACGAGCACTGTGTTATATATATGGATCAGCCAGAAGAACACGGCAGGAAATAGGTCCTTAGGTCGAAAGAAAGAGTGACAGTGAGTCCGGGGAAAACGGAGGAGGGTTGGCAGGTAAAGACCTATCCCAGCCAGGGCTATAAAGAGAATAATTTTGAAATATTGTGATAGGGCTATTTGGGACCCTCCACATAGCTTGTTACAGATATTATATAAGATACATCTGTCCTGATGACACGGAATGAGATATTATATAAGATACATCTGTCCTGATGACACGGAATGAGATATTATATAAGATGCATCTTATCGATGACGGAATGAGATATTATATAAGATACATCTGTCCCTTTGACACGGAATGCGATATTATATAAGATACATCTGTCCCGATGACGCGGAATGAGATATTATATAAGATGCATCTGTCCCGATGACACAGTGTGCTATATTATATAAGATACATCTGTGCCGATGACACGGAATGGGATATTATATAAGATGCATCTGTCCCGATGACACGGAATGAGATATTATATAAGATGCATCTGTCCCGATGACACAGTGTGCTATATTATATAAGATACATCTGTCCCGATGACACGGAATGGGATATTATATAAGATGCATCTGTCCCGATGACACGGAATGAGATATTATATAAGATGCATCTGTCCCGATGACACAGTGTGCTATATTATATAAGATACATCTGTCCCGATGACACGGAATGCGATATTATATAAGATACATCTGTCCCGATGACACGGAATAAGATATTATAAAAGATACACCTGTCTCGATGACACGGAATGAGATATTATATAAGATACATCTTTCCCGATGACACGGAATGAGATATTATGTAAAATACATCTGTCCCGATGACACAGTGTGCTATATTATATAAGATGCATCTGTCCCGATGACACGGAATAAGATATTATATAAGATACATCTGTCCCGATGACACGGAATGAGATATTATATAAGATACATCTGTCCTGATGACACGGAATGAGATATTATATAAGATACATCTGTCCCGATGACACGGAATGAGGTATTATATAAGATACATCTGTCTCGATGACACGGAATGAGGTATTATATAAGATACATCTGTCCTGATGACACGGAATGAGATATTATATAAGATACATCTGTCCCGATGACACGGAATGAGGTATTATATAAGATACATCTGTCCCGATGACACGGAATGAGGTATTATATAAGATACATCTGTCCTGATGACACGGAATGAGATATTATATAAGATACATCTGTCCCGATGACACGGAATGAGGTATTATATAAGATACATCTGTCCTGATGACACGGAATGAGGTAATATATAAGATACATCTGTCCCGATGACACGGAATGAGATATTATATAAGATGCATCTGTCCCGATGACACAGTGTGCTATATTATATAAGATACATCTGTCCCGATGACACAGAATGGGATATTATATAAGATGCATCTGTCCCGATGACACGAAATGCGATATTATATAAGATACATCTGTCCCGATGACACGGAATGAGATATTATGTAAGATACATCTGTCCCGATGACACAGTGTGCTATATTATATAAGATACATCTGTCCCGATGACACGGAATGGGATATTATATAAGATGCATCTGTCCCGATGACACGGAATGAGATATTATATAAGATACATCTGTCCCGATGTCACAGAGTGCTATATTATATTAGATACATCTGTCCCAGTGATACGGAATGCGATATTATATAAGATACATCTGTCCCGGTGCAGTTTCCTGCGCTATCACATTTTGTAGGCTTGAGATCAAGGAGGAATAAGTGGCAATTTCACCTTCACTTTTATTAGCGATGAGCCCAGGCGCTGAACTCGAGTCCTACCGTGCTCATGATATTCCAAGCGCAGATCACTATCAACTTCGCTAACCCCAATGCCATATAACAGTTAAAAGTTAGTTGCATATCCTTCACAGGATATCGCAGTCAGCCCCAGCATTGTATAGCTTTTTGTGATCTCTTGGCAAGTTTACGTTCAGTAGTCTGTCATTGCTTTCTGAACGACCTGCACCCATGCCATTTCATAAAAAACAAACGCAAGGCGGTCTGCTGCCAAATCGCCCGCAGCTGGGTTTCGAACGCGATATGCTGGGTTACAAACTACTTCCGTAACCACTTCGCCACGGAGCAAACCCAACGCGATATACTACCAGCTAATTGATGCTTGAAGTAATGCTTACCTTCCGTTATGCAATTATGTTTGTGCTATACCTCAGGATGCCCGACATAATAGATCCATATCGCAGCGACCTCTTGTGAAGTGTCAACCCCTTCTGATGTTCTCTGCGAGTCTCCCAAGGTGCGGCCCATATCGCCGAGTGACGACATGTCGCGTCTCTCAACCCACTCGGCAAACTCACTTTCTAAATTTACCCTGCCAAAACCCAGGCCCGCAGACGTCCAACGTGTGCATTCATCTCACTAAGGCCTCGAGCCCGTGTCCCAGGTTGACCTCTTTGATTCAAGGTTGCCTTAGACTCCCATGCGCCAACATTCTTTGCGGTAACGATGCCTATTCATGATCTCTCAATATATTTTTCTCTCCCAGCTGATAACCCCTTATTGTGCCTTAGTTTACATCTGTGACCTCTTTCCGATCTCCATTCCCTCAATGTCTTATGTTTCCATTGTTTCAAGTTGCTGAATGTTAATAGTTTGTTTGCTGACAAGGGTTTTAGCAGCAATGTCCATTTTCTCACCCGCAATCGTGATTTAGATGAGCTTATCAATTCTCATCATCATCAAGTGCCCTGCCAGCTAACATAGGCGTTTATGTCTTTCCACAGGTCTCGGTCTTTGTTGTTCTGAATCAATTCTGCTGATGATATTCCTCCAGGCAACCGTCTCAATCCATCCAGCATCATTTCTCTCGGTATGCCTCTACCTCTCCTCCCCTCGATCTTTTCCCCTCTTCTCATCACATGACCAAAGAAAGATGTTTGTCTCTTTCTTATTGTTGTATATAATGTTCTAGTTTCATTAGCCTCTTTCTTATTGTTGTATACCAATTCTACTTCTCGTTGATTGGTGATTCATTGCTCGGTGTCCTTCCACCCAAGGTCACGTGCTTTATCTACCCATGGGTCGGTTTTATTTCCTAACAAATTTTCCAGAGCATTAGCCTGAAGGCCTGCTCTTTGCGATTAATAATTACAGTGGGGTTCTAACGTCCTCAACTTGCACACAGTCTTCTGTTTTTCGCCATTATCCAAGAGGGCTAAGAGAGGGCTTTATGCCACCCATGTTGAGAACCGGTGCAGAAGAGTACACACTCTGGTGTGCCTTGTTGCAACAATTACAGGCAGGCAAATAATCCTTGAGACAACTGGCAAGAGTTTAAATATTGCGATTGTTAACTATGAAAGCCTTCTGTCCCAGAGCGGTTGTTTCAGTGAAGTGGTTAGGTCACCAGCGACCGGAAGGTTCTGGGTTCGTTCCCTCGAGTGCGGCGTTCCGACTACGAGTGCGATTTTTCCGGAGACTCCTGGGGATCAACGCTGCAGCTACGGAGTTCGTGGATTGTGCGATGCTCTCGGTAAAGCGGCTGCCGTTGTGCGAAGAGAGATTGAGTCAGTTGAAATAAAACCTAGTGCAATTAAACCAGCTGTCTGGACTTTAATGGACTGTGATGTGCGGGTGGGGGATTGTGTGGTGGGGGATTAGGTTAAGGCATGTGTGGGTGGGTGGAAGTTGTATGTGTGGGTGGTGGGGTGTGTGTGAGTGGATTGGGGATGTATGGGTGGTTAGGGAGATGTGTGTGTGTGGGGGTAGGGGGGTAGGGACATGTCAGTTGGTGGGAATGTGTGTGTATGGTTTGGGGATGTGTGAGTGGATGTGCGATGTGTGGGTTGGTGGGGCGGGGGGGGGGGGGGTTGTGTGTGTGAGTGGGGAATATGTTGTCGATGGAGATGTGGCTGGGGGATGGGTGGTTTGGGGTGTGGGTAGGGAGAGGATGTGTGGGGTAGGATGTGGATGAGCGTGGGAGTGTGGGTTGGTGGGAGAATGTTTGTGGGTGGCGAGTGTGTTTTGGTTGGGGGATCAGGTGAGGGCAGTGTGTGTGGGTGGGGGATGTGCGGGAGGGGGATGGGTCGGTTGGTGGGGTATGTATGTGTCCCTTGGTGTGCGTGTGTGTCGGTAGGTGGGGGTGTGTATGTGTCCCTTGGTGCGCGTGTGTGTGGGTGGGGGATGTGCGGGAGGCGGATGGGTCGGTTGGTGGGGTATGTATGTGTCCCTTGGTGCGCGTGTGTGTGGGTAGGTGGGGGTGTTGTGTGGGTGGGGTGATGTATGGATAGGTGGGAGATGGACTTCATAACATGGTAATTAGCCTTGTTTATGTTTACAACATTCATTTCACAATGTTTATTTTTCTTCCTATGTAAATGTATAATGCTCTTGATGAACGAAAGACGAGTGATTGGAAGGGCCGAATGTAAGACGGGCCTGCGCGCCCAATTTGTGACCCTAATAAAGTTGATTTGATTTGATTTGATTTAATAGGATAGGGATCCAAATGAAAACCTTAAATGTGCGTAGTGCGTGTGTGTGTGTGTGTGTGTGTGTGTGTGTGTGTGTGTTCTGGATCGTTTCTCCATGTAGTCACCACTGCGTTTAATGCAAGCCCTTCAGCGTCGATAAAGTGCATGGATTCCTGTAGAAAATTCGACACTGCGGTGACTACTCGGTGTGTCTGTCCTGGTCGTGTACAGTCTGTCACAGTAGTCACTCCGTTTTGAAACTGCCTACTCCACTCATACACTTGCTGGACTGACAGGCGTGCATCACCATGGTGCATCGCCAATGAATTTCTATAGGTTTCACCACTTCACTGATCAATAACAGAACGCTACTCCTCTTCCTTTCATGTCAAATGTGGTGCGGCCATCTTAAAACTGCTCTTATGACGTAACAATGTTCATCTGCATCTTTATGTCACATGCTGAACTCTTTTGACAACCGTAACAGCAATATTTACAGGTTACAAGATAATGACATGTTTATTGTATAATAATACTTTCTATCATACGTTTAAGGTTTGATTTGAAGCCCTCTCGTACTCAGTTGTTTTAGTACGTGGGGGAGTCAATAAGTAAGTCACACAGGTCTGTGGGATGGCAGGTAAATGTAGTCGGTGCTTTCTAAAGGTGTTATTAGGTGACAGTAACATCGAACTTTATATTCCCGTTCGTCAGGTGGCGCTAGGTGTCTCATGCGCATGCGCAGCGCATAAATAAAATGGCGACTGTACTTGAGGAGTGTACAACCAAAGAGCAACGTGCTGTTGTGCGTTGTTTGTGGGCAAAGGACATTCATAAGGAAATGCTTCCTATTTATGCTAATAAATGTTTCTCCCGTAAAGCGATGCATAGCTGGGTAAAAAACATCTTTCTTCACCTTGTGTCCAAAAATTCAAGGTTACGCATCAGCTTAAAAAAAGTCGCTTAAAAGTCGACAGGGTCGATTTCATTGCACCGGGTTTTATCCCATATGGCTCGGTCTCTTTCTGCAGTGCGGAAAGCGTCGCACAAAGCTCGAACTCAGTAGCTCTAGCGACGACCCACAGGAGTCTCCGAAAAATTTAACTCGTGAACTGAAGGATGCGGCCCGGAATAGAATCCACAACCTTCGGAGCCCAAGTTAAACGGTTTGACTACTTCGCCACGAAGACTCCCAAAGCCATCAGCAGGGAAGGTTATGCTGACAGTGTTCTGGGATTGTCAAGGTGTGCTTTTAACCAATTTCAAGAATAAATGTGACAATGTGAATTCTGAATCGAACTGTGAAGTTCTATCGATGCTTCATGATGCAATTCGAAGAAAACGTCCTGGACTGCTGACTAGAGGAATGTTGCTTCTTCATGACAATGCCAGAGCACATAGGGCTAGATTAACTCAGGAGAAAAATTAACCAACTAAGGTGGGAAGGTCTGGATTATCCACCTTACAGTCCCGACTTAGCCCCTAGCGATTTCTACCTTTTTGGTCCACTATAAACCCACCTTGGCAGGAGACATTCCGCGAATGACGCCGAAATTAAATGTGACGTGAAAACGTGGTTTAGAAAACAGAGAAAAATGTGAATAAAATTTGGTGGAACTGCGGTAAAGCTATGAAAGTGTAAACAATATAAAATGACACAAAGTAGTGCAGCTTTACATAACAGAGTTAAGACACATACAGAACATTGCGGCGATTAGCCTTCATCAGCAAACAAACACATTCACAAACACAACATAAGTCAAGGAGATCTCCTGTGACTACATCAGAAGGTGACGACAGGACGAGAAGAACAAAAGCATGGAAAAATGGAAGCAATGAAGAGAAAATGAGAATTAAAAAAAAATGTTAGTTGAAAAAAAATGTTAGTTGAAGAAAATGTTTAACTGAAAAAAATGTTAATAGAGAAAACGTTCATACTCACCTCACTGTTCGGATCTATAAGTGACTAAGAAAATCTCCGATGTATTCTGATACCCGGTGTTGGGTGTTACGGTTCAGTGAGCACATGGAAGGAAGGGGGCGGGGTATGATGCGCGCAAGATAGAAGGTGGTACTAACCAAAACCCCATTGTGTTATTATAGGGGCGAGTCTTAAGGTCTGGGTGGACTGATATGCGTGAACGCGCATACATACATAGACACACCTCAACATACAAAATGCTAGTGTATGTGGGCATGTGCAAGGTATATGTAAGAAGAGAGAGAGAGAGAGAGAGAGAGAGAGAGAGAGAGAGAGAGAGAGAGAGAGAGAGCGATAGAGAGAGACGAAAAGTGCCTGTGATATACCACCTGAGGTATGCGGAGTACGTCGGTCTACACGTACGACTTTTCACTCATACTCTACCCTATGAAATAGTCAGTGTGGTTGAATTGTTATACAACATACTTAAGGATCTACTCGGACAGTGCTTGAGTTATTGGGGCTGTATAAGATCCAACCACTGGTAATACACGTGAAGTAGGTAGGCACAGAGAAGCAAGATGTAAGGGGAGAGAGAGACAGAGAGAGAGAGAGAGAGAGAAAGAGAGAGAGAGAGAGCGAAAGAGACAGAGAGGTTGGAAAGCTGCCTGCGACATACCGCATGAGGAATGCGGATGGGTCGGTCTACACATACGAGTCTTCACTTATACTGTTCCCTATGAACTAGAGCCAGTAAGGTTGATTGTTATACACCGTATTTAAAAATCAAAATCGCCCAGTGCTTGTTTTATAGGGGCCCAACTACTGGTAATACACATGGTGTGGGTAGGCACAGAGAAGCAAGATTATTAAGAGAGAGAGAGAGAGAGAGAGAGAGAGAGAGAGAGAGAGAGAGAGAGAGAGAGAGAGAGAGAGAGAGAGAGAGAGAGAGTAAAAAATTAACTATAAAATAAAATAAGAGAGGTTGGAAAACTGCCTCGGAGTGGGTAGGTTGATTTTTATACAACGTATTTGAGGATCAAATCACCCAGTGGTTGTGTTAAAATCAGACCACCAGCAATATAGTTGGAATATGTAGACACCGAGAAGCAAGATGGAAGAGAGAGAGAGAGAGAGAGAGAGAGAGAGAGAGAGAGAGAGAGAGAGAGAGAGAGAGAGAGAGAGAGAGAGAGAGAGAGAGAGAGAGAGAGAGAGATCGGAAAAGTGCCTACGACACGCCACCTGATGTATGCGGGGTCGATCGGTCTACACATACGAGGCTTCACTCATACTGTACCCTATGAAATAGAGCCAGTAAGGTTGATTTTTATACAACGTATATGAGGATCTAACCCCCCAGTGGTTGTGTTATTGGGGCTGTGTAACATCAGACCATCAGCAATATAGTTGGAATAGGTAGGCATAGAGAAGCACGATGGAAGAGAGGGAGAGTGAGAGAGAGAGAGAGAGAGAGAGAGAGAGAGAGAGAGAGAGAGAGAGATTGGAAAAGAGCATACGACACGCCACACATGGCATAGGTAGGCACAGAGAAGCAAGATTGTTGAGAGAGAGAGAGAGAGAGAAAGAGAGAGAGAGAGAGAGAGAGAGAGAGAGAGAGAGAGAGGGACAGAGAGATAGAGATATGGGCAGAGAGAGAGGGTTGGTGTAAGATTATTGAGAGGGAGAGAGAGAGAGAAAGACATATATATCTGTGCACATACACACATACACATATGAACTAGTATCTATGTGCACGAACACCAGACCGCATATACAGTGTAGTTGCTAACTAGTAGGCTGATTAGTGATTACATTACTGGTGTGCGCTGAATTGCGTACGACAGGAGTGCCAAGAGTGGTAATGTGAAATGCCCAGGTAACTAATGGTACGGTCACTCGGAATCGGGCCGAGGGAGACAGGGTAGAGGATAATATTGGTGGAGTAAAGGACTGGTTGGAGACCGGAAGAGGGTGACACCTGGGAGGGTGTGGAAGCAACAGAGTGGGGAGAGGAGGGGAAATGACTGCGATTAGATGAAACTATGTTGGGTGTTGAGGCCGTGTGGTGTTAGGCACCCCATAGTGAATATGAGCCGGTTTTCTGTATTCTTGCGATGTTGAGCACCAGAATACCAGGACTGGATGACAGTGACCTGGACATCGGAAGCAACTTGATTGTTTGGGCTGTTGAAATGGGTGGAGATAGGCTTGGGGGCGTTGGTGTTGATGTCCATCAGATGTTGGCGGAATCTGTCGGCTAGCACGAGGCCCGTCTTCCCAATATATTTCATATCACACCGTTTGCATATTGTGGCGTAAATGATGTTGCGATGGTGCAGGACAATTTTTCTGTGATACGTAAACTGCCTTTAGGGAATCGCACCACTGGGGTGTGGATCACATACCCACACTGTACCCACACCATGTGTATTACCAGTAGTTGGGTCTTATGCAGCCCCTATAAAACAAGCACTGGGCGATTTTGATTTTTAAACACGGTGTATTACAACCAACGTTACTGGCTCTAGTTCATAGGGAACAGTATGAGTGAAGCCTCGTATGTGTAGACCGACCCATCCGCATTCCTCATGAGGTATGTCGCAGGCAGCTTTCCAACCTCTCTCTGTCTCTCTCTCGCTCTCTCTCTCTTTCTCTCTCACTCTCTCTCTCTCCCCTTACATCTTGCTTCTCTGTGCCTACTTACTTCACGTGTATTACCAGTGGTTGGATCTTATACAGCCCCAATAACTCAAGCACTGTCCGAGTAGATCCTTAAGTATGTTGTATAACAATTCAACCACACTGACTATTTCATAGGGTACAGTATGAGTGAAACGTCGTACGTGTAGACCGACGTACTCCGCATACCTCAGGGGGTATATCACAGGCACTTTCCCCCCCTCTCTCTCTCTCTCTCGCTCTCTCTCCCTATCTCTCTCTCTCTCTCTCTCTCTCTCTCTCTCTCTTCTTGCATATACCTTGCACATGCCCACATACACTAGCATTTTGTTTGTTGAGATGTGTCTGTGTATGTATGCGCGTTCACGCATATCAGTCCACCCAGACGTTAAGACTCGCCACTATAATAACACAATGGGGTTTTGGTTAGTACCACCTTCTATCTTGCGCGCATCATACCCCGCCCCCTTCCTTCCATGTGCTCACTGAACCGTAACACCCAGCACCGGGTATCAGAATTCATCGGAGATTTTCTTAATCGTTCCACACAGGCATGAAGGGTATAATCAAGTTTGATGGCTCAACTTCAGAAGAGTTTGAAATCAAGAGAGGAGTTAAGCACGGTTGTGTACTAACCTCCACCTCTTTGGGATATACTTTTCACTTCTACTGAAATATGCCTTTCGTGATCAGGATGACGGTATATCCATTCACTCACGCTCAGATGGTGGCCTCTATAATGCTCAGAGTTTGAAGGCCAAGACCAAAATTAAGAGGGTACTAATCAGAGAGTTGTTCTTTTTGCGGATGATGCTGCGATTACCTCCCACTCTGAGGAAGAATTACAACATCTACTATCTGCATTCTCCAATGCTTGTTCTGAATTTGGTTTAACAATTAACAAAAAGAAGACACAGATTATGTCACAAGGTACACATGGTGTTCTATCAATCTTTATTAACTACGCCGAACTGGAGATAGTAGACCATTTTACATATCTAGGATCAGAGGTAAATAGCAAATTATCCCTTGATCAGGAAATCAACATCAGGATTGGCAAGACAGCAACAACAATGAACATGTTAGCAAAAAGAGTCTGTGAGAACAATAAGCTTACTGCCAAAACAAAAGTCCTCGTCTACCAAGCCTGTGTCCTTAGTACTCTTCTTTATGGCAGTGAAACCTGGACAACTTACTCACACCAAGAGAAACGTTTAAACAGCTTTCATATGCGGTGTCTGCGAAGAATACTTGGTATTAAATGGCAAGACAAAATCACAAATACTGAAGTATTCGAAAGATCAGGTTGTGTGACGGCGTATTCCATGCTCAGTCTTGATAGACTTAGATGGATAGGACATGTTAGGAGGATGGATGATAGTAGAATACCAAAGGACATCGTTTTTGGTGAATTACAGACGGGTAGGAGAATTAAGGGTCGGCCTCTACTACGATACAAAGATCTGTGTAAGCGGGACATGATTGATACAGGCATAAATAAAGCACATTGGGAGCAAATCGCCGCTGAACGTGTTACATGGAGGGCAAACATCAGAAATGGAATAAAGACAAAAGAGAAAATGATTGCAGATAAAGCACACACAGAGCGTGAGAGACGTAAGATGGTGCACAATGGTGGAAATGACCATGTTTTCACATGCGTCTACTGTGGGCAAACATTTGCAGCAAGAATTGGCCTTACCAGCCACACTCGCCACCGCCATGGGTCTTAGTTATTAAGCCTTTTTGAAGCACAATGTACCAAACTATCGTCTGTCAAGACGGAAAGGTGCCAATGAATGATAGATCCGAACGGTGAGGTGAGTATGAACGTTTTTTCTATTAACATTTTTTTTTCTCAATTAAACATTTTCTTCAACTAACATTTTTTTTTTCAATTCTCATTTTCTCTTCATTGCTTCCATTTACCATGCTTTTGTTCTTCTCGTCCTGTCGTCACCTTCTGATGTAGTCACAGGAGATCTCCTTGACTGTATGTTGTGTTTGTGAATGTGTTTGTTTGCTGATGAAGGCTAATCGCCGCAACGTTCTGTATGTGTCTTAACTATGTTATGTAAAGCTGCACTACTTTGTGTCATTTTATATTGTTTAGACAACAGAGCACGTTCTATGCAACCGGCTTGGGAGGCTAATAAAACGATGGAATACGTGCTTCAATGTTGGTGGAAATTATGTTGAAAAATAAAGGGACAATGTATGTATAAAAATAAACTAATATCAATTTATTATCATATTTAGTTATTTTTCTACAGCCGTTTGTGGCTTACTTATCGATTTCCCCTCGTAAAATCTGGGACAGGAAAGAATTAAAATAATGACTATAAATAAAGTAAGGTACCCAACTGCACGCCTTAAGCCGCAAGACACAAATGGTGCTAGTCTCATATTTGTGTTACTACCATGCCCTCCACGGTTTTTGTAAGACCACGCCAACGAGTGTGTTGAATATCTTGTGCATGACATCGCAACCAAACCCTGCATTTTGCTGTTTCTTGGCAAGTTTACGTTAAGTAGAATGATAATGCTTTCTCAACGATCGTCACTCATACCATTGTATGAAAACCAGCTCAAAGCTTCTAAATCTCCCCCAGCTGTGTAACGATCACGGTATGCGGGATTGTAAATGGCTTTCTTAACGCCTGACCCACAGCGCCGCCCATGTAAAGAGAAGCTTGTCAGTGTATGGCAGATTCCTTATACAGAATCAGTGGAAGCATTAGAGGCCAATATTTGAGATCTATATTTGGTGTTGAGTTTCGAGGCACTTAGTAATAAGAGCCCCATTCATATTGCCTGTAATTTCTCCATAAATACACACATAAAGGAGCACAGAAAATGAGTTTCGTTATTACAATCATCATACTTAGGTGCACACATCATTGCTGCTTAATATTCGTCCACTATGGCCAACCTTTCACTGGCACCCACTTATGCATTGTACGGACATCCACCGGAGCACTACTTCTTAGTTTTCACTCTCTGACCACCATCACATCTCCATTGCCTCGTTTCCCGACTTACCTTCCTCCCCCTTGTTGTATGTACCACTTACACACATTTACCTGTGATCTCCACTGAACCGTTACCATACACTACTCGGGTCTCTATGACCCACAGACTCCCACAGCTGTCGATATAAGAGTATCAAAGCGAAATTCATGTTAGTATCACAGCCTGGAATTCTGAGATAAGTAGAAACAATGTTTTATTCAGATTTCCATTGTCCTTCATTGTTCCCATGTTTTCAGCTTTTCATTCTTCTCATCCTGTTCTTATTCTTTAATGTAGTCACTGGAGGGTCTTCTCCGTGATTGTATGTGTGTTTTATGTTTGTATATTTTTGCTGATGAAGGCTAATCGCTTTAAGGTCCTTTATTTTTCGTAATTCTGTTCTGTGAAGCTGCATTACTTTGTGTTATTTTATATTGTAAATTCTACTAGAATTGTTGGCTTCCTTTTGTGCAAGTCGTAATATGTAAATATGGTGCATGGGGGTAACGAATTGCAACTTTTTTTTTTCCGTATCCCTTACAGGACGATGCAGTCAACATCAGCATTTTCAGCTGCTGTTGATGTACTAGGCAAGATTACGCTCTGTAGTTTGCCATTGCTTTCTGAGTGACCGGCTCACATACCCCGTAAGTTACCAACGCGGTGAGAAACGCTACCGATTCTCGCCCAGGTTACGTTACTCACGAGAATATAGGGTATTATGGACAACGACGTTAACTCCTAGGCCAGGGAGACCAGCCTGCAACATAAGTCATCAGAGATAGAAGTAATTAATGACACAGAAAACACGGTAGTGGAGGAGCGTGCATACTTACTTTGTACGTCACGACACAACGATCTTGATAATGATAATGTTGGTGATGGTTGTAGCGTAGCGTACACTACTAAGATGGAAAATAGACCAAAGTAGATACAAAATAGAGATACAAAATAGACTTCTAAGACAGAGAGTCTGACCACTGCCGAAGAAGCGATCGAAAGGCTCGCAATTCTAGACGGATGATGTCCAAAGTCCCAGAATTGATCACTTCTAAACAGTGCCAGGCGGAAAGTTATGACGACCGTACTTACAGAAAGACAGTATGTCAATGGATTCCTGCTATTGCGTCTGGATGAATAATGATCTCTCTCTCTCTCTCTCTCTCTCTCTCTCTCTCTCTCTCTCTCTCTCCCCCCCCCCCCCCCCCCCCCCAATCTAGATCATTCTCACAGCAAAGAAATAGACTGATTGATATTTATATAATTCTGTACAGACACAATCCTTTCAATCGTCACACAATCTGATGAATGAATCACTGAAAAACGAGAAGTAGGTTGTGAGCTTTACCAAAGCACGACTACAAAAAACAAAATGGACGCTGCGGCCAAAGCCTTCGTCAGCACAGAACAAACAAACAAAAATAGACTAACAAATACACGAAAGTATAAATTTCACTTATCTATGTCCTAGCTTGAACGGCTATCCAAGGATCTTGGATATTGTTATTGTTAACCACAATCTGATGATAATACTAGATCTAATTTGATAATGAAAAATGCTGTTTATTACGTTTACAAGTATAACAGAAAATATTTATTTCTAAAAGCACACTGTGAGACCCACGGGGTACTCACGGACACATAAGGAATACGCAGATCTCTGGTTAACCTAAATTCTGATAGGTAAATAAATTATATAGTGTCAATCCTCAAACATGCAACTTAAATGGACATTCAACTTAAAAACATATGGTTATATATCTTTAAAAAAAATCCTAATATTTTACATAACCTTTTAAGGCAGGTCTATCCCTAGATAACAAATGAAAATGGAGGTCGACGACAATGTGACAATGGTGATGATAATGATGATGAAGATGATGATGATGATGATGATGACGAGAATGTTCCTGCTAATGATGATGTTAGTGATGATGATAACGATGAAGTTAATGATGGTGATGACGATAACGATGAGGATAATGATGATAATGATGATGATTATGCTAATGATGATGATTATGATAATGAGGATTATGATAATGAGGATTAAGATGATGATTATGATAATGATTATGATTATGCTAATGATGAAAATGATAATGGCGATGATTATGCTAATGATAAAGTTAATTATGGTGTCGATGATAACGATGATGATTATGATAATGACGGTGATGATAATGATGATGATGGTGGTGCTAATGATGATGCTGATCATTATGACAGTGATGAAGTTATGACAGTATGATGATAATCATGCTAATAATGATGTTGATGACTGCAACTAAATCTGACAATGCTGTATCGTTGCCATCATCAAAGTACAATCGTTTATATTATGCAGAGAGAGAGAGAGAGAGAGAGAGAGAGAGAGAGAGAGAGAGAGAGAGAGAGAGAGAGAGAGAGAGAGAGAGAGAGAGAGAAATATCAGTCACATGTAAACATGGCCACAGAAGACAACATTCACTGGACAATTAAACAAACACACACACCTGGAAAGAGAACCAGCGAAAGTCTCTGATCTCTGGACACACATGCAGGCTGAGAGCGTTGGGGTTGAGGGTGCGGGAGGAAGGCAACTGGGTCAAAGTACTTGATCAGTTGTGACTATGGTTTGTTTGTTTGTTTCAAGGCGCCGCATGTCTGAATCACGGGCTTGCTCAACGCTGGTTATTTTAAGAGAGGCTAGGAGAGATGGAGAGTCGAGTTAGACCAGTCGCTGAAGAGACAGGGCCTCTGTGATTTTTTTACTTGGTTAAGGGCCCAATTACTGGAGGGTAAGGTTGAGGGCAAGTAAGCAAGAGATAGACAACGATACAAGTTGTAAGATAATGTCAAGAGGTTGGCGAACTGCAATCTGACAGAATTTACAATCATGGTGAAAGACAGTGTTGGAGATCCATTGCAGCCAACCTACATTGTGGAGACGACACGTGATTGTTTGATTGATGGACTCAATTACTAAGCATATTTGATACGGTTCTAGGCCCACGTTGTACTTAGTTCTTATTACTGTTGTTGTTGTTGTTGTTGTTGTTGTTGTTGTTGTTGTGGTTGTCGCTTGGAATGAGTCTATATTTGCAATTTTGTTTTCTGCATTAACTGCACATTCTCCTGCATATCTTTCAGGCGTCCATAGAGTTTGACATCTAAAGCAGTTGCATGTCATTTACAAGACGTAGAAGTCAACCCCAGCATCCTTTAATTATTTCTAATTTACCAAGCAAGTTTACGTTCAGTAGTTTTAACTCCCCACGCTCATACCATAGTATGAAAACCAGCTGCACATAGAATATACCTGTGTGAGCTGTGCTTGGTACACTGTTGTAGTGTGTTCTGCAGTTGGATGTTTTTGCGTTGTATTTTATACAATGTGTTATTTTATACGTGTGTGTTCTGCAGTTAGATGTTTTTCTGTTGTACTTGGTAAAATATTGTAGTGTGTGTTCTGCAGTTGGATGTGTTTTGAGCTGTAATTGATACAAAGATGTAGTCTGTGTTCTGCAGTTGAGTGTTTGCCCGCATGACGTGTGTTGGTTCAGGACTATTCTCTAGTAGAGGACAAAGGACAGCAGCAGAAGGAGACGATTTCAGAACAAAAATCAAACCACGGATTCATTGGTTATTTCACTGTAAACATCCCTTAACTCTTTAGATCCTAGACCGCTGTTGCTCATAGCTAAACGTGGTAAAATCGTTAAATAATAGTAATATAAACAAAAGAGAGTTAACTGATTAAGTGGGCTGATTAATCGTCTTAAACGACTTCCCGTATCTGCCATAGTCTTATATATATAGCCAAAATGTTGTCATTGAATTATAATACAACATTACTGCTACCATATTAGCAACTTTTAAGTCATAACTGTGACAGTCCCCTACTTCCCATTTTCCATCATCCATTTCTGTTTGACCAAACCCAGCTTTTGTTTGGCACAGAATCTGTAAAATATACACTACTGACAGGCCGATGCTCTAACACATTAATTTTTATGCCATCCTACATCGTATGAGACAAATTTGACACAGTGCGACATGGGTGTATTCCTAAGTATAAATCGGGAAAGACAGCACTGTGGGGAAGAGATGATGAGTATTACTACAGGATGTTTGTAAAATCTCAATACACTTTGTATGTAGACCAATTTTGAAAGTTTAAGTACAAGACTTTATAAAAATATGTGCTAAAAATTCATTAAATTAATTATAATAGTTACTGCTATGGTCTAACGCTGTTTTAGGGAAGCTGGAAATTACCAATGAAGTATTCATGATAACTTATTCAACAAATTTCTAACCGTAATGCGATGAAGAGGTTGTTTATCAGGAAATCTTGCTATACATCTTTGAACAACTATCCGTGTGTATCGACCGCCGCCATTTCGAAACACTTGTTCAACCAAACAAATTCTTTCTTCCGTTGATAACACCATTCTGATTGGAGTGCACATAATTACTCCAGCAGACGACAGCCAATCGCTGCATATTGTTTCTCGATGGACTGTGGAGCACATTTTTAATGACGTCATGATCTTAATTTTCTAAAATTGTTCTACATACAAAGTGTAGTGAGACTTTACAAACAATCTTTAGAAAGACCATTGTTTGGAATTAACAGGCAAAAGAAATGAAGGAAGTTAAACACAAAAGACATATACAACAGGTTGCTCTATTTATTGCCTGCCATATTTTGCTGCATCCTGCCAGGCGCATACTGTGGAGTTTCATATCTTCATGGTACGTGCACCGACATATTCAGGTGAAGAAGGTGGGGGGGGGGGGGGGAAAGAGATTGAGAACCTGTATGTGGAAAGGATGAGATTGCGGGGGATTGGCAGGAGTTCTTGTAGAATCTCAAAACTAAGAGGGAAGATCAAGAGAACGTTCAATGAGATAACGGTGGGAAGGATTAGTAGTGTGACTCTTCGCTGGCTGTTGAACGAGGGGGGCGGAGCGCGTATGGGAAAAGGCCTCAATGCAGAGATGTCAGTTCTTAGCTAAACTCAACTCAACAACTTAATTCACTGGAGAAGGACACGACTTTTGCCGGGAGTATTGGACAAGGCACGAAATCCGTAGTTCCAGCGATGATACCCCCCCCCCCCTCCTCACCCTCAGGGGGTCTCACGAAATACTGCACTGATGGTCAGAATGATGCGGTCTGAAAATGATCCCACAACTTTCAGAGTGTGAGACAGAAGGCTTGACCACTTGGCCACGGCTACCCTGTCGATAGACAGCGCCACGAAGAGGTGCCCCTAGGTCACAGCCAGTGTGAAGTCTGGTACAAGAGTTCTACCTCGCCGGTTCATAGAGCACAGAGCATCGAACCGAGCACCACAGTGTTTATAAGCTTGTACACAAACAACTGCCACATCGACACGACGAAGTGTTAGTATTAGTAACAGAATCCTACCTCCGACGCCTGTGAACATCCCGTGTCTTCCCGAGATTTGAACCCATACCGCCAGACTTGACAAACCCCTACGTCCAACACTTGGGTCACACACTCCAGGGAAATATGAATCACCAAACAATGAGAAGACGGTAAGCTGTACTAGAACACGATGGCAAGTAACAAAATGAACGTTGCGGCAAAAGACTTCGTCAACACAGAAAAAAACAACAACACAAACCGACACAAGTACATGAAAAACTCGACATGAAAATATACATATTAACGTTACTTATTTGTATGCTTGTAGTGGTCTGGACACGTCTTTCATTAGATCCGCGTGTATGATTCCAATAAAGTTTGTGGCGTAGCCTATTTCCACAGAAATATGAACCTGTCATTCTGTTCTCTGGCTGTGCATTAATACCCATGTATGAATATTTCATGTGTAGGAATCCCCTTAAGGATGGCTGGGAGGAGAGGGATATTAACTTAATCAACCATCGAGTGGTGATTTGTGGAACAATAGAAGACTTACACCATATACAACATACGTACCATGGCAATATTGTTTTTGTCCACCAGCGTGATTCATACATGTGCTACAACTTCTAGTGGTTGCCACTATTGGGGCATGCTCTGGGCTGATGTTTTGGTCAGCTTCTCTTATTACCAATGTCCCTCACCAATTTGATGACTCCACTTCGACGTCTAAATTGTGTGTAATTTATGTCCACAAGTCCAAGACCAGAAATCACCACTCTAGTCTAACTGATCGGGTTAGGAACTGAACCCGCTACCTAAGCATCAGCACATCGACAGTTTAAGAGTGTGAGTTCTGATCAATTCTGCCATGTTGAACTCCTTAATGGTATTATTATTTTATTTTATTTTTTGCATATCCTTTACAGGACATCGCTGTCAACATCAGCATCTTTCAGCTGATTGTTGATTTCTTAGCAAGATTACGCTCAGTAGTTTGCCATTACTTTCTGAGCGACCGGCTCAATACTCTCATAAGTCACTGGCGCGACTCGAACCGCTTCCAATTCTCGTGTGCTCACGTCAACCACGAGAGTATTCGGGATTACGGAGAAAGCTGCTAACCCCTCGACCAGGGAGACCTCCTTTATGGCATTAAGTGCTCCTTTATTAACCTGCTCTGTGGCGAAGGTGCTACAGAAGCAATTAGTAATCCCACATAACGCGTTCGTAACACAGCTGCGCGAGATTTGGAAGCACACGGCCATGTGTGGCTTTTCATATAATGGCAGGAGTGCCGGTGGTTCACAAAGCAATGGTAAACTACTGAACGCAAACTTGCCAAGAAATTACAAACGGCTACAAAATACCGGGTTGACTGCGATGTTCCTTAAAGGACATGCAATTGAACTTCGTTTTTTTTTTTAAATTTAAATTTACCACTTGTAAAATATTTTTGGTAAACTTTTTGGCCATTCTAAGCTATTACTCCAATGCTCGCTGAATCCATTAATTCCTTTTTTTTTTTATTGTTCTGAGAGTTTTTATGATCGGAATAAAGAAGATAATAAACTTCAGTCCATAAAATAACAATGCAGTATGTGATAAAACTGGGCCGCAACAAAAACGACAGGTTTTGTGACTTCTGCAACTGCGCCGCCATTACGACCTTAAGGGAGAGAATTCACACAGACACCTCCAAGGGGCGGTAAATCTATGTGAAATAAGGGCCGTTGTAATTTTGGTAAGTTAGGATTAGAAATCATCAACATTAACATAATCATCAATATTATCAACATCTTTATCATCGTCATCATCAGCAATAACATCACCATCCAGTGATCTCGGCATTCAAAGTTAGCAGTTACACATTTCAAGCAGTTTCTGTTTTGAGCCTTCTTTAAATATGTGATCATCATCATCAAGTGTGTAAATCTCCACAGATCTCTGTCCTTGGTTTTCTGGATAAACTCCATCGTTGATATTCCTCCATGCCACCGTCGCAATCCACCCAGCATCATTTCTCGTGGTCTGCCTCTACCCCTCTTCCCCTCGATCTGTCCAGTTGTCACGATGTTCTCCAGCGCCTCTCTTCTCATCACATGACCAAAAAAAGCTGTTTGTTTCTTTCTTATTGTTGCATATAATGTTCTAGTTTCGCCAGCCTCTTTAAGGCATTCGTGGTTAGGTACTTTGACAGTCCAAGGAATTCGCAACATTCGTCTAAGGAACCACATCTCTGTTGCTTCCAATCTCTTCCTAATTTGTTCATTTATATTCCAAGATTCACAACCATACAGCAAAACAGACTCTATATAACACCTCAGCACTCTCTTTCTTACATTCAATGATAGCGACTTATTGCATAAAATATTCTTCATTTTTTGAAATGCAGCATTTGCTTGCCCTATTCTGCTCTTAATCATTGTTGTGCATCTTCCATCTGATGTTATAAATGTCCCTAGATATTTCAAACTATCCACTTGGTGAAGAATGTTCCCTTCTATCTCTATTTCACATTTGGGTGCCACCTGTTTCTTTGATACCACCATTGTTACAGTTTTCTTGATATTCAAGGAGAGTACTTTCTTTGCACTCTCTGTAAATATGTGATAATGAAAGAAGAAAAAAAAAGCAAAGTTAAGGATCTTACACACAACTTAGGGTGTACTGGGTACATGGTTCTAGATCCATGTTTATATAGTAATAAACAGGCAATGAGTGATGTGTTCAATATTACACCGGACGCCTGTTTTCCCCCATGTCGCTTCTGGGACCCATTAAAGGTTGGGCGGACATCGAACGTCAGGTCGGTTTAAGAAGTACACCTCGGTGGCAATTCGGACATTTGACTAACAGACAGACAGACAGGCTTGATAGCCACAGCGGTACAAATATACAAACAGACAGATATACAGACAGACAGAAATACAGACAGACAGACATGCTTGATAGACACAGCGCTACAAATGTACAGACAGACATACAGACAGACATGCTTGATAGCAACAGCGGTACAGATATACAGACATATATACAGACAGATATACCGGCAAATATTTCTTTTTATGTTGCATATCCCTTACAGGACGTAGCAGTCAACACCGGCATTTTTCAGCTATTGTCGATGTACTAGGCAACATTTACGTTCAGTAGTTTGCCATTGCTTTCTGAACGACCGGCTCACATACCTCCGCAAGTTACCATCGCGGAGCGAAAGGCTGCCGATTCTCGCAGCTATTGTTTTCCCCACGCGGATATATGGGATTACGAACACTGTTGTTAACCTCTTGGCAAGGGAGACGGGCCAGACAGTTATACAGACATATATACAGACAAATATACAGACAAATATACAGACAGATATACAGAAAGATATACGGACAGATACACAGACAGATATACAGACAGATATACAGACAGATATACAGAGAGATATACAGACACATATACAGACAAATATACAGACAGATATACAGAAAGATATACAGAAAGATAAAAGGACAGATACACAGACAGATACACAGACATATATGCAGATAGATATACAGACATATATACAGAGAGATATACTGACAGATATACAGACAGATGTACAAACAGACAGATATACAGACAGATATGCAGATAAATATACAGACAGACATATATAAAGACAGATATGCAGATAGATATACAAACAGACATATATACAGATATGCAGATAGATATACAGACAGACAGATATACAGACAGACAGATATACAGACAGACAGATATACAGATATGCAGATAGATATACAGACAGACAGATATACAGACAGATATGCAGATAGATATACAGACAGACAGATATACAGACAGATATGCAGATAGATATACAGACAGACAGATATACAGACAGATATGCAGATAGATATACAGACAGACAGATATACAGACAGATATGCAGATATATATACAGACATATGTACAGCCATATAGACAGACAGACAAACAAGCATACAGACAGACAGACAGACTTGATAGCCACAGCGCTACATATATACAGACAGATATACAGAAAGACAGACTTGATAGCCACAGACAGACAGACAGACAGACAGACAGAGAGACAGACAGACAGACAGACAGACAGACAGACAGACTTGATAGCCACAGACAGACAGACAGACAGACAGACAGAGAGACAGACAGACAGACAGACAGACAGACAGACAGACAGACAGACAGACAGACTTGATAGCCACAGCGCTACATATATACAGACAGATATACAGAAAGACAGACTTGATAGCCACAGACAGACAGACAGACAGACAGACAGACAGACAGACAGACAGACAGACAGACAGACAGACAGACAGACAGACAGACAGACAGACGGGCAGACAGGCAGACAGGCAGACAGGCAGACAGACATGATAGTCTCAGTGCTACAGTTATACAGACAGACAGTTAAACAGACAGACAGTTATACAGACAGACAGACAGACAGACAGACAGACTTGATAGCCACAGAGCTACAGATAAACAGACAGACAGATATGCAGACAGACAGACTTGATAGCTACCGCGCTTCAGATATGCGGATAGACAGATATAGAGGCAGGCAGATATATAGACAGACAGACAGATATGCTTGGTAGCCAGCGTGCTACAAACATACAGATAGATATACAGACAGACAGATATACTGACTTGGTAGCCACAGAGCTACAAATAGACAGACAGACAGACAGACAGACAGACAGACAGACAGACAGACAGACAGACAGACAGACTTGATAGCCACAGCGCTACAGATATACAGACAGACAGAGTGGCTTGATAGCCATATCACTACAGACGTAGAGACGAAGGGGCAGATAGACAGGCAGACAGACAGTTACATAAATAGACAGATCAACGGCCCTTGTACTGGAGCAACATATGAAGGAACTCTAGCCCTATTTCAACACCGTGTATTCATCTTGACCAGATATCCGCTTCCACGCCTGCTCAACTCACTACACCCTACTCTACCAAAATATCCCGTCTTAAAGCAACCAGCGTAAACAGTCCAGCCAGGATAAGTGGTTTCATAGTCCTGTCTGCCGAGTCCAGTTTCTGGCCTACTCTTCTGGAAACAACTCAGATTTCAGAAGCATTTCCCCTCTCGTCTCCCCAGAAATGAAACATTTAATGATTGCAACCTGCGACAAGAATGGCGGATGAATATGCATGAGCTGTCGGGGTGTCGTGGGCTGACGACTGGTTTGCACTGGCGGGAACTGCTATAAACATGCTCTTAAATTGTGAATAACGCGCGGCCAGGCAGGGTGGCAGTGTTGACATGGATTCCTTTATTCCCGTTTGTGGGGCCATTTCCAACTGGCAGGATTAATGGGGAAAAGAATCAGGGGAGAGCAGATAGACAAGAAACTAGACAGTTTTGGGTTGTCGTCATCGTCTGTGGACAGACATGATCACCAGCGCCAGACGTCATTAACTATAATTAAGTTAGTTGCATATCCTGTACAGGACGTCGATTTCATCCCCACCATTGTTTGTGCTGTTTATGGTTTCTTTGAAAGCTGTTCATTTCAGTACATTGCTATTGCTTTTTGAACGACTGGCACTCACACCTTTGTATGGAAACCAGCGCAAGACTATCAAATCGTCTGTAGGTGTGTTTGGAACGTGGTATGCGGGATTGCGAATTGCGTTCGCAATCCCATCCCCACAGCGCCGGTCTATATGAAGAAACTAAAATCTACAGGGTGTATTTTCAATGACTGTGGAACTTTCGAACATTTTTCCGGTCCAAGTTTTGTATTTACCTATAATGTTTCATGAACCCCACAGAGGGTGAATACAAAACTTGGAACGGCCATTTTTTCCCAAAATCCCACAGTCATTAAAAATACACGCTTTATAAGAAGAATAAAATTTGAAAACATCATCATCGCCATCGTCATCTACATCATCCAGTGCCATCTGAGCAGTCAACTTTGGCTGTTATAGATTTCCAGCAATTTCTGTCTGAAGCCTTCTTTCAATATTAAGCAATTATGTTAAAACAAAACAAAAATAGCAAAATACATGACCCATAACACCCGCAGAGGCGTATTCGGTAAATGGTGCTGGACCCATATTTTCATTGACTAGAGGGCGCTCGAATAGAACTTTAGTTAACATCGCACCGGCCAGAGTTATCTCCCATAACACTTCCTGGTAGCCAGTACAGGCGGGCTCGACGTGGGAGTTTAGGCCAGCGTTACACATCCAGCTGCACGGAGATTGGGAAACATGACTGACCGGTAAGTAACCATGAATCTCTGGGGAAACATGATTGACTGACCGGTAGGTAACCATGCATCTCTGGGGACACATGACTGACTGATCGCTAGGAAGCCATGAATCTCTAGGAAAATATGATTGACTGACCGGTAGGTTGCCATGAATATCTGGGGAAACATGATTGACTGACCGGTAGGTAACCATGAATCTCTGGGGACACATGACTGACTGATCGCTAGGAAGCCATAAATCTCTAGGAAAATATGATTGACTGACCGGTAGGTTGCCATGAATATCTGGGGAAAATGATTGACTGACCGGTAGGTAGCCATAAATCTCTGGGGAAACATGACTGACTGACCGGTAGGTAACCATGAATCTCTGTGGACACATGACTGACTGATCGCTAGGAAGCCATAAATCTCTAGGAAAATATGATTGACTGACCGGTAGGTTGCCATGAATATCTGGGGAAACATGATTGACTGACCGGAAAGTAACCATGCATCTCTGGGGACACATGACTAACTGATCGCTAGGAAGCCATGAATCTCTAGGAAAATATGATTGACTGACCGGTAGGTTGCCATGAATATCTGGGGAAACATGATTGACTGACCGGTAGGTAACTATGCATCTCTTTGGACACATGACTGACTGATCGCTAGGAAGCCATGAATCTCTAGGAAAATATGATTGACTGACCGGTAGGTTGCCATGAATATCTGGGGAAACATGATTGACTGACCGGTAGGTAACCATGAATCTCTGGGGACACATGACTGACTGATCGCTAGGAAGCCATAAATCTCTAGGAAAATATGATTGACTGACCGGTAGGTTGCCATGAATATCTGGGGAAAATGATTGACTGACCGGTAGGTAGCCATAAATCTCTGGGGAAACATGACTGACTGACCGGTAGGTAACCATGAATCTCTGTGGACACATGACTGACTGATCGCTAGGAAGCCATGAATCTCTAGGAAAATATGATTGACTGACCGGTAGGTTGCCATGAATATCTGGGGAAACATGATTGACTGACCGGTAAGTAACCATGCATCTCTGGGGACACATGACTGACTGATCGCTAGGAAGCCATGAATCTCTAGGAAAATATGATTGACTGACCGGTAGGTTGCCATGAATATCTGGGGAAACATGATTGACTGACCGGTAAGTAACCATGAATCTCTGGGGACACATGACTGACTGATCGCTAGGAAGCCATGAATCTCTAGGAAAATATGATTGACTGACCGGTAGGTTGCCATGAATATCTGGGGAAACATGATTGACTGACCGGTAGGTAACCATGCATCTCTGGGGACACATGACTGACTGATCGCTAGGAAGCCATGAATCTCTAGGAAAATATGATTGACTGACCGGTAGGTTGCCATGAATATCTGGGGAAACATGATTGACTGACCGGTAGGTAACCATGAATCTCTGGGGACACATGACTGACTGATCGCTAGGAAGCCATAAATCTCTAGGAAAATATGATTGACTGACCGGTAGGTTGCCATGAATATCTGGGGAAAATGATTGACTGACCGGTAGGTAGCCATAAATCTCTGGGGAAACATGACTGACTGACCGGTAGGTAACCATGAATCTCTGTGGACACATGACTGACTGATCGCTAGGAAGCCATAAATCTCTAGGAAAATATGATTGACTGACCGGTAGGTTGCCATGAATATCTGGGGAAACATGATTGACTGACCGGTAAGTAGCCATGCATCTCTGGGGACACATGACTGACTGATCGCTAGGAAGCCATGAATCTCTAGGAAAATATGATTGACTGACCGGTAGGTTGCCATGAATATCTGGGGAAACATGATTGACTGACCGGTAAGTAACCATGCATCTCTGGGGACACATGACTGACTGATCGCTAGGAAGCCATGAATCTCTAGGAAAATATGATTGACTGACCGGTAGGTTTGCCATGAATATCTGGGGAAACATGATTGACCGACCGGTAAGTAACCATGCATCTCTGGGGACACATGACTGACTGATCGCTAGGAAGCCATGAATCTCTAGGAAAATATGATTGACTGACCGGTAGGTTGCCATGAATATCTGGGGAAACATGATTGACTGACCGGTAGGTAACCATGCATCTCTGGGGACACATGACTGACTGATCGCTAGGAAGCCATAAATCTCTAGGAAAATATGATTGACTGACCGGTAGGTTGCCATGAATATCTGGGGAAAATGATTGACTGACCGGTAGGTAGCCATAAATCTCTGGGGAAACATGACTGACTGACCTGTAGGTAACCATGAATCTCTGTGGACACATGACTGACTAATCGCTACGTAGCCATGAATCTCTGGGAAATATGTCTGACTGACTGGTAGGTTGCCATGAATCTCTGGGGACACATGACTGACTGATCGCTAAGTAGCCATGAATCTCTGAGAAAGACTCTGGGCCAACCCGGTTGCACAGCAATGGCCACTAAGCAAATTTCAGAATTTGACTGAATTATTTGGAAAGGAAAGATGACGTTTTACTGGGACTGGCCGCTGCACCTTATTATGTCGTGAAGTGGAATATATATATATATATATATATATATATATATATATATATATATATATATATATATATATATATATATATATATATATATATATATATATATATATATATATATATATATTCAATAGCATGTCTTTTGCAGAACCTCGCTCCCTTAACAACCTTCCGGAAAATTCCTCGATCACAAGCAAGATGTCCCGAGACCGATTCACCCATCTGAAGATCATCTGCCACATCCTGCACCCATTTTCTCTTTGGCCTTCTTCTTCCTCTCTTCCCAGGCATATTTTTTTTTTTTAATTTCTTTTTTAACATTTTTTTTAGCATATCCTTTACAGGACTTAGCTGTCAACACCAGCATCTTTCAGCTGTATGTTGATCTCTTGGCAAGATTACGCTCAGTAGTTTGCCATTGCTTTCTGAGCGGCCGGCTCAGTATCCCGCAAGTCACGAGCGGGGGTCGAACCGCCTCAGCTCTCGCTCCGCTACGAGACTCTGCGTGATAAACGGGATTACAGAGAGAAAGTGTTGTAACCCCACAGCCAGAGAGACCGGCTCCCAGGCATATACCCCTCCATTATTGTTCTCTCCAACTTTCATGACGTTTAAAGTGACCAACATATTTCAATTTTCTTTTTGTTTTAAATCGTCTTTAATAGATAACCCTACCCCGAGGTAGACCAAGAAGACGGTGGAGAGATAATATATATACAGACCTACACGCACTTGGAATCAACGACTGGCAAGAGAAGGTCAACCAGAGAGACGAATGGAGTCGGATTGTAACTGCAGCATAGAACCGCAATGGCTCGGAACGCTGAAGAAGAAGAAGAAGAATAGATAACCCTCTTCAATATTTAGCTCTTAAAGTATGGATGCATTTGTTCCTTTCTTTACCCAAGATATTCTTAGAACCCGTCTGTAACATTTATATTCAAAGGCATTTATACGCTGTTCAGCTTGTTTAGGAAGTGCCCAGGTCTCACTGGCGTATGTTGCAATGGGAAAGATGCATGCTCTTAAAAATCTAATTTTTGTAGTTCTGTCTGTCCCACTCCATAATTTATTCAGTTGGTTTAGTCTTTGAAAAGCAATTGATGGTCGTCGTTTAATTTCTTTCATTGTGTCACCATTGTTGGTAATCAATGACTCAAGATATTCTAAAATTTTCCACCAACTCCAATCTTTCCTCATAAACATATATTTCTTTCTCTATAGTAGTTTTATGTGTATGCGTTATCTTTGTTTTTGCTATGTTAAGATATAAGTTGTGATTTTTACTATTTCTTTGGGTTGAGGTTGTTAAGTTTTCTATACCATTCGTTCAAAAACCCTTCGACAGAATCCACCGTCCTTCACTTTGGAATCCACTTAACAACTATGGTTTTCCTACCAAATATATCAACATCATAAAATCTTTCTATAAGGAGACACGTTGCTGCGTGAGAACAGAATCAGGCAACTCTGACTGGTTCTCAGTGGAAACGGGAGTGAAACAGGGTTGTGTCTTGTCACCGATGCTCTTTGGAATAGCTATCGATTGGGTCATGCGCAAATGCACAAACAACACAAATAGGGGTATCTATTGGGTTGACAAAATTCTAGAAGACCTGCACTTTGCCGACGACATAGTGATTTTGAGTTCAACACACCCGGATGCCCAAGAGAAAATAAACCATCTCCAAAATGTTTCAGGACAAATTGGTCTCCAAATTAACATTGCAAAAACAAAAAAACTATTGATCTTACCAACAGTTCAGACGACACCAAATTAAACAACCATGTTCTTGAAAAAGTCAACAGCTTCACATACCTAGGAAGCAAAATGACATCTACAGGAGATTCAATGCCAGAAATATTATCTAGAATCGCACTGGTATTTGGTGCCTTCAATAAACTGTCAAACATCTGGAAGTCAAAGACACTCAGCAAACATACGAAACTTAAAATCTTCAACTCTTGTGTGATTCCAGTGCTAACGTATGGATGTGAGAGTTGGAAATCAACGGTAGCTTTAGATAAAAAAGTTAGACAATTTTGAGAACAAATGTCTTAGAAGAATTCTAAACCTCCACTGGACAGATTTCAGAACCAATACGCAAATAAGACAAGAGACCAAGCAAGACATTGTATCCAATTTTATAAGAAAACGCCGTTGGAACTACATCGGCCATGTGCTCAGAATGGACAAGACAAGACTCCACAACCAAGCCCTCTTATGGTCACCAGTAGGGAAAAGAAAACGGGGAAGACCAAGAGAGACCCTGCGTAAAACCATCATCAGAGAAGGCTCATTCACCGGCCAAGTGAACATCCAGGATCTACAACAGGTAGCAGCGAACCGCCGGACAGGGAGAGCCATGACTTCTGCCCTATGTGCCGCCTTAGGCTCAAGAGGAAAGACTAACTAACTAACTAACCATTCTGTGATGTGGATAGCAATACTGTATCATCAGCATATCGAATCTCTGGTATTTCATTTGTTGGAATAGCTATCAAGTAAATGGGAATATTCCTCAACAAGTGAATAGGTACAATTATCTCGGAACAGTAATAACATCTGATGGGAGATGCCTTGAAGAGATTAGAACAAGAATCGCCATGTCTAAGGTAGCCTTTAGCAAGATGAAAAACATAATGACCAATAAAAAGGTGTCAATTGAAACGAGAAAAAGAGTGTTGAGGTGCTACATAGAACCTGTACTTTTATATGGATGTGAAGCTTGGACAATGAGCAGTCAAGCTGAAAAACATCTGATGGCTGTAGAAATGTGGTTTCTGAGGAAAATGAAAAGAATACCATGGACAGCCAGAAAGACCAATGAAAAAGTCCTTCAAGAAACAAATGAAGATCATAAACTGATTAGAGACATTAGACGCAGACAGTCACAATTTTTATTCATGTTATGAGAAGAAATGAATTGGAGAACTTGGTGACAACTGGCAAGATCGAAGGGAACAGACCAAGATGAAGACCTAGAAGCAAATACCTGGATGGATTGGCCTCGTGGCATGGTCAAGACAGAAACACGGAGCTGATCCACGACTCTGGTGATCGAGTGAGATGGCAAAAAATGACCGCCCACGCTTACCGGCATGGCACATGATGGATGGATGGATGGTATTTCATGACCACCGATATTTAGGGCATCATATTGTTCTCTGGTTATATCATCTCTGACATTTATCATTATATTTTCGGCGTACAGGTTAAACAAATAGGGTGACGGCACACAGCCCTGATGGACTTCTTGCTTGACGTCAAACCAATCTTATGTCTCGCCATCTATACTAACCGCTGCTTGTTGGTCTAGATAGAGCATTTTTATGAGTTGTACTACATGTGATGGAAAGCCCATATTCCTCATGATTTCCCAAATTTTCTGACGGTGTACACAGTAAAATGCAACAATAATAAAATATAATACGAGTGATATCCACAATAGAAACCAGAAAATGAGTTGGACAGTTGGACTAAAATGTTAACCTCTCGTCGTTGAATTGGGGCGTAAATGACAAGTGCCTCTGAAGTCAGAGTGGGTTCGCCTGACGGCGAGGAACACTGTTAATATGGATAGTTTATATATAGGGGTTGAACCCCTCACCTCGGCATCAGCACACCGGTTGATTTAGAAAACGCGTTCGTATCCATTCGGCCATGTTTACCTCCACCTAGAATATATGAATGTATATAACTTCACATCTCAAATGCAGTATCTCCCCCCCCCCCCCCTTTGTGTCTCCAACTTGCCGCGGTGGGGGGGGGGGGGAATTGTGTGTCCCATTGACCTCAAGAGACCTTCCGACGAAAGCACAACTATATGTCGGACAGGCCTTGAGATAGGGACCAGACTAAGAGAGACACAACCTGCAACTCTGCAGGTAGACTGAGGATAGCAGTCAAAATTTAAACTCATGCACATGAAGCCACAAACGTGGTCCAGACACTTACACTAAGGCCTTCATCTGAGAGATGTAGCTGAAAGCCTCTAAGCTACTACCCTTGGACGAGAGAGCCGGGCCGATACTCATCTACCGTAAAACGGAGGTGAGATGCTGAGCACGCTACATGCTTAGTTCAGATACTTGTTCGAAGGCTCTCAGTTGGGGGATAGGAGGGATCCCTGGGGATGAGAGGGCCTGCCCGTTTCTCGCTCACTGGTGCACGGAGGTAAGATGCTGAGCCGGCAGCATATGTAACCTACCTCGTGAGAGAGTACTAAAAGTATAAAAGCGCCCCAGTCGCACGAAATGGTTACGAAGAATGTCTGTATCAATACTCATAGAGAGTGTAGACAAAGGTGGACAAACATCTTGTAAACACGAAATGGAACGCCTGGCTAGGCTAATTCATTGCGTGGAAGTCCGAACCGAAAGCTTACCTAATGGATGTCGCCCGCAGACTGACCGTTCTTGGTTTGTGCTTGAGCGACCAGGGGCAAGCGAAATGCCCAATATACGAAGTGAAAATTAAAACAGTCATGAGCAGGACGTGGCAACTCCTCGGCTGAGCCCAGTTCCAGAGTAATATGTGCCAGCTCTGCAATTATGGAAGACTCCTTGGATAGCGGGGAATGCCCATGGTCTGCCCCAACGTTCCCTTGAGGATTGACCGTGACGTCTCTGACCTTTCTACCTTGACCAGCTGAGATGTGTGCGACACCACAACAATAAGAGTACAACGTTCCTCGAAACCCGAGGAAGGCTAACCTCATAAAAAAATGCCCGCCGAAGTCGGAAGTGCCGGCCTATGGGTGGCAAAATAAAAATTGACACTACGCAAATACGTCCGAGTGAAATGTCTTTCGTGCTAGAAACAGCTCTGACTAACTAGTTTTCCGAATAGCTCGTGTCCGGAACAGCTCTGACTAGTTAAGTTTCTGATTGTCCGTCGTGCCCGGATCTATAGAGTCGTGCTCTGACTACATTGTCCCCGGGCACAACGACAAGCCCATGTCCGAATCAAAAACTCGCTGAGTGGATACCGTCTGCAGACAGGCCTGGTTTGTGCGGGAATGGATGGGGCGAACGAAATGCCCAATATATTGAAGTGAGGATTTAAAGCAGCCATGAGCAGGACGTGACGATTTCCTCTGTGAGCCCAGCACCAGGGCGCTATGTGTCGGCTCTGCAACTATGGATGCCACCTTGGATGGCGGAAAATGGCATGGACTGTCCCTGCCTTCTCTTGAGGGATAACCGTGAATTCTTCGACTGTTCCAGCTTGACCAGCTGAGATGTAGACGATACCACAAAAGTGAGAGTCTCCCAGGAACGCTAACCTGGTCAAAAACGCACGCAGAAGTTGGATGAGTTGGCCCAAGGGTTTCGGCCAAAGGGTGCCTAACAACACTCCGCAATCACATCTGAAAAACACTCCGGATGAACGCAAAGAAGAAGAGGAAGAAATGCAGTATCTACTACGACGCTTCCATGTCAAAATACCAGGCTGTCAATATATAGGGGACTCGGTAGCGCAGTGGCCTGCACGTTTATTTGTGGGTTCGATGGGCTTTTGTTCAATTCCTCTCCTCCGAGGCGAGGAGCTTTGTTTTCTATATGGACCTGGGCTCCCTCGTAGACCCAGCCTAACATGGGTCAACAAAACTAAAGAAGGTTGACAAACACTAGGAGAAGATGGAGGAACAGAAGTTTAGACGTAATAAAAATAATAGCAGTAGTAGCAACAGTAGTATTCGTAGTAGTAGTATTGGTAGTAGTAGTATTGGTAGTAGTAGTAGTGGTAGTAGTAGTAGTAGTAGTAGTAGTAGCAGCAGCAATAGTAATATCAGTAGTAGCAGCAGTAGCAACAGTTTCTGCTTTATATTTGTCAACTTCCTTTGATTAAGTTATTTATTTGTCACTGTTTTCTATGCGTGCGATTTTCCATCTTGTAATCGTTTTATTTATAATCTTTTACATAACTCGCTTTCTTGTTTCTATTGCTGACATCACTCTTATTATCTTGTATAATTGTTGCTGTTGTTGGTATTGAAGTTGTTATTATTATTGTTGTTGATATGGCTGTTACTGTTTCAAGACTGCAAGAACATCAAGTCAAATGGTTTTTACAGCGCCATGCGGGGAGCCAGAGAAGAGTTGTCAACCAAGACACAACTGATGTCGTCAGCCACTCCACGCTGAAGGAGATACTGAGGAGGGGATCTGCGCACTTATTGATTAGTAGTTAGCTATGCAATGAGGATGATCTGTTGACTAACTAACTAACCAACCAACCAACCAACCAACCAACCAACTAACTAACTAACTAACTAACTAACTAACTAACTAACTGACTGACTGACTGACTGACTGGCTAACTAACTAACTAACTAGCTAGCTTGCTAACTAACTAACTAACTAACTAGCTAGCTAACTAACTAACTAACTAACTAACCAACTATGCAAAAGATACAAATTCCACTGTGCTTATGGATTTGAATTCCCCCCCCCCCCCCCCACCCCACCCCTTTTTTCAAATGATTTCTCAGATTTGAACCTAATGCCCTAACCTTCTCTCAGTACCCCCGAATTCATTTAACCTTGTATTGTACGATTTGAAAACCATTGACATAAATGTTCAGAGAGTAGGTTTTGTGTTCATTTATAGCATGACGTGTGTTACTCGCCGTTCTGATGACTTCCCGGTAGACAACCGAAAACCGCGAGCCGTGTGCACAAAGCGCCTGGTAACGGCCTCATGCGGCTGACCGCGATAATGCTGTCGTTTTTTTTAAATTCTAGATCCTGCTCTGTGTGTGTTTATTAGTTTATTGTTTGTTGTTATTTCTTTCCATAGGCGTGTCTAGAGACATACATACAGACAGACAGACAGACAGACAGACAGACAGACAGACAGACATATATATCGATGGTTAGATGGATGGATGGATAGATGGATAGATAGATAGATAGATAGATAGGTAGATAGATAGATAGATAGATAGATAGATAGATAGATAGATAGATAGATAGATAGATATCAATATCATGTTAACGATTAGCAGGATGTAGAAAGAAGGTTCAGGAGATAGCTTGCAGGCATTTCGTTTCTTTCACTGCGGAGATCAAACTGATTAATGATGAATGATGATGATGATGATGATGATTGATGATGATGATGATGATGATGATGATGATGATGATGATGATGATGATGATAATAATGACCATGTACCTTGTTAAGAGTCACACCTCTGGACCTAATTAACCACATC
>JACEFZ010004174.1:345000-365000 GCA_014155875.1 Cepaea nemoralis
CACGATCAACCCTCAAGGGAAGGCAGGGACAGTCCATGGCATTTTCCGCCATCCAGGGTGGCTTCCATAGTTGCAGAGCTGATACATAGCACCCTGGTGCTGAGCTCACCGAGGGAATCGTCACGTCCTGCTCATGGCTGCTTTAATTCCTCACTTCAGTATATTGGGCATTTCGTTCGCCCCGGATTGTTACCGTACAAACCAGACAGGTCTGCAGACGATATCCACTCAGCGAGTTTTCGATTCTGACATGTGCTTGTCGCTGTGCCCGTCAGAGCTGTTCCGGGCACAATGGACATTCGGAAAACTATCTAGTCAGAGCTTTTCCAGACACGAAAGGCATTCGGAAAACGAGGTAGTCAGAGCTGTTCCTAGCATGAAAGACATTTCACTCGGACGTAATAGCGTGGTGCCAATTTTTATTTTGCCACCTGTAGGCCGGCACTTCCGACTTCGGCGGGCATTTTTAATAAGGTTAGCCTTCCTCGGGTTTCGAGGCACGTTAGACTTATTGTTCTGGTGTCGCCCACATCTCAGCTAGTCAAGGTAGAACGGTCAAAGGCATAACGGTCAACCCTCAAGGGAAGACAGGGGCAGACCATGGGCATTCCCCACTATCCAAGGAGGCTTCCATAATTGCAGAGCCGGCATATATTGTTCTGAGACTGGGCTCACCCGAGGAATCGCCATACCCTTCTCATGGCTGCTTTAATTCCTCACTTCCACATATTGGGCATTTCGTTAGCCACACACTACTCCCCGCACAAACCAGGAACGGTCAGTCTGTGGACGACATCCACTAGGTAAGTTTTAGCTTCGGATTTCCACGCAATGGATTCGCTAGCCAAGCGTTCCATTTCGTGTTGAGACTTTTTCACCTTTGACTGCACTCACTCAGTATAGATATAGACATTTTCCGTAACCATTTCGTGCGACTAGGGCGCATTTCTACCTTTAGTACTCGTTCACGAGGTAGGCTACATGTGTTGCCGGCTCAGAACTTTACCTCCGGGCATCAGTGAGTGAGAGACAGCCAGGCCCTCTCATCCGGGGATCCCTCATATCCCCAGCTGAGAGCCTTAGAACAAGTATCTGAACTAAGCATGTAGCGTGCTCAGCATCTCACCTCCGTTTCGCAGTATGTGGGTATCGGCGCGGCTCTCACCTCTAGTGGTTAGTGGCTTAGAGGCGTTCAGCCATATCCCTCAGATGGTAGCTTTAAGGTATGTGTCTGGACCAAGTATTTGTGGCTTCGTGCTTTGAGCTTTTGACTGCTATCCTCAGTCTACCTGCAGAGCAACAAGTTGTGTCTCTCTTAGTCTGGTCCCTATCTCAAGAACTGTCCGACATGTAGTTGTATATCCATCGGCATAGCGCTTGGGGTCACTTGGACACTCAAGGACCCCCCCCCCCCACACCCCACCGCGGCAAGGTGGAGACACGGGGGGGGGGGGCTACGTTAAGCATCTTCTTCTCTTGGTCTCCCATCGCCTTTCTTCGTTTCCACGTGCCCCGTTGTGGTTTCCCGTTGTGACGACATACTCCAACTTTCCTCTTCCTATGGCGTGTCCAAAGAATATGAACTGTCCTCTTCTGTCGCGAGTAACCAGTTCTCTGTGTCAGTTAACGTCTATCAAAGATGTCTTCATTGTTACTTCTCTCTCTGTTCACAGTGTTCTTATCATTGTTATATACAACCTCACCTCAGCATCCTTTACGCAATTCTTCACTTTTCTGCTAATTATCCACGATTCGCTTCCATTCATCAGGATTGGCTCAGTATGGCTCTTAATAACCCTTTTCTTCAACTCAGTTGACAAAGACAAATTGCAGTGAATATTCTTCATCTTTTAAATTTCTGCCTCTGCTTGGACTATTCTGCATTTAACTTCCTTAATACTACCCTAACTATTAATACTACCCCAACTAACAACACATAGATATTGACATACGTTTATGAAAAATCAGAAACTCAATTTGATATAAAGCACCCTGTGTTTCAATTTAATTAAAAGACAACTCAAAATCATCTATTATAATAATAATTGGATTATTAATAAAATGTAGATCTTATTCTAAAAATTATAAAGCATTACAAATAATCAGATGATATGAAATAAGAACTACCCATAATTTCAAACAATGATTTGTTTACAATATTATTTCTAGCACGCCCATTTCACAAACAAAGCATTATTCTATGTAAAAATTCACAATCACACAACACACCACGGTCTTACAACTGAGATAAATTCGCAATCATATAACACACTGCGGCCTTACAATGGAGATAAATTCACAATCACACAACACACTGTGGCCTTACAATTGAGATAAATTCACAATCACACAAAACACCGCGGCCTTACAACTGAGATAAACTCACAGGCGGGAAGAACAAACAACCCACCCAGAGGCTGTAACATATTTATAGAGTTGGGGAGGAGTGGCTCAGTGATGCACATCCCCCTCTAGTTCATGTTCAATTCACAGTGAGAGATTGAGATATTTACATAAGAAAATGATGGTATAATACCCCCGATCACGGGGTAGTGAATCGCATGTCTAACCGTCTCGAATAAGGACGAAACTAATAAAATAATCCACGCGCACATTAGGTTAAAAATTCTTCCTCAGTTGAAGATGGAACAGAGCGGACAGCACTAGGTCTCTGTTCTTCATAACTTGTTCTGATATATACACATTCAAATTTTCCATGAACTACCTATAAAGAGGCTATATACACAATGAAAGTGGCCATCGCTGAAGCCAAATTTATTTTTTTTAGTTTGTTCTTCATGCCTGTGAGTTTATCTCAGTTGTAAGGCCGCGGTGTTTTAGCCACATGTAAAAAGAGAGCGAACACACTACCCGATGGCTGGGATTCAAGGCGAAATGTTTGACACCGGCAGTGTCATGTGACAATACTTACTTTTCGTGTCTGACATAGAAGGTAAGCGACGTTTGTGTTTGTAGATCAACTACAGTTGTTATATAGTGTCAAAAAACATACGATTTCAATTTTTACACAAGTGTGGGGCACTTTTCAATTTTTAAGATGTCCTGTTTCACACAAGTGTGTGGTAATTTTCAATTTTTAATACACACATGTGCGACACTTGTCAATTTGTTTTAATGATGTCTTCAACGTCTTCATATTAGTAATATGAATTTTTGGCAGCTTGCTCGGTATTTTAACACGAATATTCCAATATTCCCGCCGAAAGAGTTCCACATATCACGAACTCCGTAGCTCCAGCTACGACTCCTAGGAGTCTCCGAGGGTTTCTACTCGTGAAACTAACGAATTGAACAGCTAATTGACAGCGAATTGAACCCACAGCTTTCGGAGCGCGAGATAGGCAACGTAGCCACTTCGCCACGGAGATCCTCGTTAGAGGATACCGTTGATATTTAGACAGTCAGCTACTCGGGGGGGGGGGGGGAAATAGCATTGTAAGAAAATGGAAATTATGGTCGTCTCCAAGATGAAGGAAATATCAGAGTGGATCATAGACAATTATTTAACAGGTAAATCGGTACAACTATCTTTAAACAGTCATAACATCTGACGGAAGATGCCGTGTAATCATTAGAACAGGAATATCAAAGGCAGAGGTAGCCTTCTGCAAAAAACAAAAAGTAAATAATACTCATTAATTAGAGGTCATCATGGCGGAATAGATAAGAGCGCTTGATCTTAAACATCCGGTGTGCTGATGCCGAGGTAGCGGGTTCAACCCCTACACCGGTTAGTTGAATTAAAATGTTGACTTCTCGTCCTTGATTTGGATACGTAATTAACAAGTACCACAGAAGTCGGAGTGGGTTCACCTGATGGCGAGGGACACTGGTAATAGGGAAAGCTAATCCACCCTCAAAAAATAATAAGCAGCACGAGCATGGCCTACGTTTGAATTCAAAGCGAGCAAACGTAAACAAAAGCATACTAATTAAAATAATAATAATTAAAAAAAACAACAACTGTCAGCTGAAGTGAGAAAAAGAGTTTTAAAGTGTGGTGTAGAATCTATACTGTTATATGCGCATAACACACGACCAATAAGCACACAAGCTGAGAACCATCTAATGGCAGAGGTAATCTGGTTTGTGGGGAATGTACAAAGAATACCATGTACGAATAGAAAAATGAAAAGAATAGACGAATGTCGTAAAGTGATTAGCGAAAGTAAACTACGACAGCCAATATTTGTTGGCCAAAGTATGTCGAGAAATCAACTTGAAAATTTAGTGACATCTGGCAAAACTGGTGAGAAAAGAGTACGCAATAGACAACAGAAATAAATGCCTGGTTGGATTGGCCACATGGAACATTCGGGACAAGAAAACAGACTTGATACGAAACTCTGGCGAGCCAAGACAACCCGCGCTTAAAGGCATGGCACATGATAATAATAATAATAATAATAATAATAAATATAATAATAATTATTATTATTATTAGGTTTATTATTATTATTGTAGTCACTTTTTTATGCCGCTTCTAATAAAGTTAGTTGCCTATCCTGTTTAAGACATCGCAATCAACCTCAGCAATATTTGTCTGTTTGTGATTTCTTGCCAAGTTTACGTTCAGTAGTTTGCCATTGCTTTCTGAACGACCGGGCATTCATACCATTGTCTGAAAACCAACACACGGCGGTCTGCTACCAAATCGCCCGTAGCTGTGTTATAACGCGGTATGCTGGGGGATACGAACTTCGTCCGTAAACCATTTGCCACAGAGCCCAAGAACACTACTCTAATGCAGTGGTTCTCAACCGGTGCGGAATTTTAAGGGATTTTAGGGTTTCCAGGCGGAAGGGGGAATTAAGATTATTTCAAGATCGCATTAATACAAGAACCAGTTACGTGATATTGTTTTTCCCTCTAAATTTTACAGTTCTGTACTTCTCGCCTTAATGAAATTCGTTTTATAACGTAAGTAGACCCGCAAATCACGTTTTATGTAGATGTCTAGACATGTTCTAGTAAGTGTTATTAAATGTAGCTTCCATTTTTATTTATACTGTGTAAGGATGGGTGGGGGGAATTTACAGGGAGGAAATTCAAAAAGGGGGGGGGGGGGGATGACGTTCTGAACATATGGTAAAGAGGCGCATCGGCCAAAAAAGGTTGAGAACCACTGCTCTAATGAATATAGCATGTCGGGGGAAACCAGTCATAAAAAAGGTGGGAGCTAAAGAATCTATCTCTAATACTTGGGGCTTGGTAGGTACTTGGGTGGGGATATGAACACACAACCACCTGCGCGGAGAGCTGGTCAGGTCTCGCAGTTTGACAGTACTGACCCAAATAATCACACATGCAATCTTTCGTTGAAGCATGCCCACTGGTGAATGTCTGGGGAGATGGGATGAGACCACAACTGCAACGGCTTCTACTATTGCTACTACTACTAGTGGTGCTACGATAACAACATCAACAACACCAACAACAACTACTATTACTATAAATACTACTGGTGGTACACAAACTACTACTACTGCTAATACTGGTGCCACAACAACTAATACTGCTACTACTAGTGCTAAAGCAACAACAACAACAACTACTACTACAAATGCTGCTAACATTACTGCCAATACAGCTACTACTACTACTCCTACTACTACTACTACTACTACTACTACTACTACTACTACTACTACTACTACTACTACTACTATTACTACTACTACTACTACTGCTGCTGCTGCTACTACTGCTATTACTACTACTACTACTACTATTACTACTACTACTACTACTACTACTAACACTGCTGCTACTACTACTACTACTACTACTACTACTACTACTAGTACTACTACTACTACTACTACTACTACTACTACTACTACTACTATTACTACTACTACTGCTGCTGCTACTACTACTACTACTACTACTACTACTACTACTACTACTACTACTACTACTAACACGGCTGCTACAACAGCAATTACTATTACTCCTACTACTGGTCCTACAACAGCCACTACTACTACTACTAATACTACTACTACTGATGATACAATAGCAACAACTACCACTATAAATACTACTATTGCTGCTACTAATACTGCTACTACTAGTGCCTCTGCTATTGCTATAACAATAACTACTACTACTACTACTACTACTACTACTACTACTACTACTACTACTACTACTACTACTACTACTACTGCTGCTGCTGCTGCTGCTACTACTATTACTACTACTACTACTACTACTACTACTACTACTACTACTGCTACTACTACTACTACTACTACTACTACTACTACTACTACTGCTACTGCTACTACTACTACTACTACTACTACTACTACTACTACTACTACTACTACTACTACTACTACTGCTGCTACTACTCTACTACTACTACTACTACTACTACTACTACTACTGCTGCTGCTGCTGCTGCTACTACTACTACTACTACTACTACTACTACTACTACTACTACTACTACTACTGCTGCTGCTGCTACAACAGCTGATGCTACTACTCCTACTTCTGCTGCTACTACTACAATGGCTACTGCTGATGCTACTATTACTGCTATTACTACCACTGTCGCTACTATTATTACCACATCTACTACTACTGGTACTGATCCTACTACTACAAAGTTACTGAAGTCGGGTTCTTGTATAATATAAATCAACACACACACACACAGACAAAGACATCCTCAAAATCTCCGCATCCCAGAATCAAGACAAAATCTTTGTCTTCTTGAATTTCTTCCGCCTCTTCCTGTCCCAGAAGTCTACTTCGGGAAAGCATTGTTTCCACAGCTCCTTCATCTCGTCGGCATCAGAACACATGTCGTATTCTGACAGCACAAAGTTTATGGTATTATCATTGTCTTTAGCATTGTCGCCATGATCCGGAACTGGCGGTGAGGCTCCCTCTCTCCCGCGTAAATATCCCAACTGCTCAATTTCTTCTTTCTCCTTGACTTCCTTTAGGCGTGCTAGCTTGAAGTCCAGTCGTTGTCGTGGCAGGGTTCGTTTGAATATGTCGTCCACACTGGTTGGACCTCCTTTGTTGGCGTAACGGCTGAAGAAATCCGAGCCCGAGGCGGAGGATTCGGAATCGCATTCTGATTCTTCCGTGGAGGATTCCTCTTCGGTATCACTCTCACTGCTAGTGCTGCTCATGCCACTGATGGTCGTGATCCGGCTGAGGGATGAGCGGTCGTCTCCGCTGTCTGATGCTGGTGTTTTGCTTCTGGCCCGTTTGATTTCCTTCTTTGCCCAATAGGGTGAGACGTAAGACTGGTTGATTTGATTCAGGTTTCGGCGGTGTTGGGCCAGATGTGCCTTGCTCGAATGGAATCCCCTGGTGTTTGGTTTTTGCGAAAGTCTCTTCAGGGAAGGGTTTGGTTTGTTGGCGGCTGGAAAAGGAGGAGGGATTACAGGCTGGGACCATGTTCTCTTCTCCATGAGACATTGCTCCTCGTCGGCAGCTTCCCGAGCAGAATTCCAAGTCCATCCGGCCACCAGCGGATCAACCTCCCGTTGTTTGTCCTTGTCCATGACCGATGCCGTTCGCAATGTGGATTCCTTTAGTGGTTGGTTCTGTTTGCCCAGCGTATGTTGCCTCAATTGGGCCTGATGCTTGACTGGAGTCTGATGAATATGTGTTGCCTGGTGTTTGGGACTTCTTTGATTACATGGTGACATCGATAGTTTGCGAGATGTTGCTGGTGATTTGAGTCTTTGTCTTGGGGTATAATCATTTACTCGCGTGGAAGTTTTAGTTTTACTACCAACGACTAGACTTTCAGATTTCACGCTATTCTCGAGAAAGGTGCTTTCTTTGTCAGCGGTGTTTACCTGTATTTTATTGTCAGGACTCTTTCTTGCAGTAACTTGTGACAGCATTCCACTTCCAACCCACTCCACGTTCCTGTCAGTGAACTCCTTGGTCTGGTTGATGCCGATTGCAGGCGTATCAATATACTTAACGGAACATCTTGTCCTAAAGATGTCAGATTGTGATCGGACCTGGGGAAGACGGCAGCGTCGACCGTCAAACTCATTCTTCCGCTGAAATGCAGTCTGGCTCTTGGTTGTCCTTTGAAGCGAAATCTGTAGCCGTTTTCTAGAACTGACGGAGTGTAACGGCGAGTTTCTTCCCCTGAAAAGCCCTTTAACAGGCTGAGTGGTGAGTAGAGGCAGCGCTAGTCCTGTCTCTGACACCTCCCAGCTATGTCGGCAGCTGCGACGACTACAAAGTCTAGGACTGTACCTTTCTTGTGATGTCCTTGTATCTATGTTTGTAGTATGTGTTGTTTTTGCCTGCCGTTCTACAGACGACAAGACGTCTTCTAGGTGTTGCGACACATCTTCTGTCTGTGCTTGGGTACACTCGACTGTTACTCCACAACGAAGGCAAAGCATCACAATTGGTTGAGCCTTCTCTGGAGCGATGATTCCAGCACTTTTGCATATCGCTGGCAGTTTACAGACTTTACTAACCTGAGGTGTGGACACAACAGGCTGCTCATCTAACTTGGCAACTAACTGGACAGGTACATTACGTGGTAGGCTGGGCATTTTATCTTCAGATACCTTGCTGTAGCTCTTCTCTGCATACACACAGTCGCCCACAGAGCTGATGGCAGGGAGATGATGTTCTTCCATCAGACTCTTGGCTTCCTCTGATAGTTTTCTGGAGCTGCTGCTGTCTGAGATGTATCTCTCTTTACTTTCAGTTTTGTCCGAGTTGCTTTCAACAGCCGTTTCTCTAATCGGTAAAGTGGATGCTCGGTTCAGATGTGGCGGGATCCAGCCGCACATGAGCATGAAGTATTTGGCAACATCACCGGCCGCTTCGTCGTGAGCGACGGTCAGTGTCTTAGCGGCCTCTTCTCTAGACGCGACCTCGTCACCGATCAGGTAGGCCTGGTGGTTGGTAAAAGCTAGGTCACTGGCGAAGGGAGAGTACTGTAGAAGTTTTCCAAACTGGACCTGTTCGTTAGCACTTGTTTGTTGGTCTCCGGATTTGACTGTCTCCATGTGTGATATCTCAAATGAGTAAACTCCCTCGGGAATCCAGTTCACAGTGTATATACTGTTGAATAGACAGGTCGATGGATAGATCAATGGATAAAAAGATGAATAGACAGATCGACGGATAAATAGATAGATGGACAGATTGATAAATATATGGATGGACAAACAGGCAGACATGCTTGAAGACGGACGGAAGGATTGATTTATGGAATGAGGGCGGGAGGGAGAGATGGATGGAAGAATGTGATGAATGGGAGATAGGGGGGCAGGTAAACAAATATGAAGGTACTTCTTCTTCTTCTTCTTCTTTTACTTCTTCTTCTTCTTCTTCTTCTTCTTCTTCTTCTTCTTCTTCTTCTTCTTCTTCTTCTTCTTCTTCTTCTTCTTCTTCTTCTTCTTCTTCTTCTTCTTCTTCTTCTTCTTCTTCTTCGTCTTCTTCTTCGTCTTCTTCTTCTTCTTCTTCTTCTTCTTCTTCTTCTTCTTCTTCTTCTTCTTCTTCTTCTTCTTCTTCTTCTTCTTCTTCTTCTTCTTCTTCTTCTTCTCCGTTTATCCGGAGTTTTTTTTTTCTCTTCCGGACGTGATTGCGTTGTGCTTGTTTACAGCAGAGCTGCGTTCTTGCGCCGTTAGGCCGACTGATCGGACTTCTATGGGCATTTGTTGACCAGGTTATTATTATTATCCTGGGGATATGAAGGTACACAGGCAGACAGGTAGGTAGGTAGGTAGGTAAGTAGGTAGGTAGGTAGATAGGTAGGTAGGTAGATAGGTAGGTAGGTAGGTAAGTAGGTAAGTAGGTAGGTAGGTAGGTAGATAGGTAGGTAGGTAGGCAGGTAGGTAGGATTGCGAATAGGTAGAAAGAATTACAACCTGTTATATTTCAAACAATCAGAGACACATGCATATTTCCTTTGCAACATACGGATGTCGGTCATAGACTATTTCGCAATCAGACTAAAAACTAATATCTGGCTTTTAAACGTAAATTCTAAAGAACAGGTCTTAGAATATCATGACCCAATAAGAAGAAACATACTGACATTCTACGAGATCTAAACAGTGAAGAGAGCAGACAAACAGCACGATGTCAGGTAAACTGAACTTTATTCATCATATGTCATGCCCATAAGCTTGGGCGGTCATGTTTCGCCATTTCACACGATTACCAGGATCGTGGATCAGCCCGTTGTCTTGTCTCAACCATGCCACTTGGCCAAGCCATCCAAATATTTATTTATCTGTCTTTCTCCTGTTCTTTTCCCCTCAATCTTCTCAGTTGTCACCAAGTTCTCCAATTCATTTCTTCTCATAAAATTCCCAACAAATTTTGGCTGTCTAAGTCTAATGACTCTAATCAGTTTACGATCTTCATTTGTTTCTTGAAAGAAACCTCACAAATAAGGTACAAAAGAATAGAAATAAAGAGTTCTAAATGGTACAAGATAAAGCTAGTTCAGAAATTATGATATAAGGATGAATGGATTGGTAGGTGGGTGGATGGGTGGAAGGACGGACGGATGGTTGGATAGATGGATGAATGGATGCATGGATAGATAGAAGGATGGATGGATGTAAAGAAGGATATAAATATGGATGAATGGAAGGTTAGTTCTATGGATATAAGGAAAGATGGATGGATAGATGGTTGGACAGAAGGATGGATGCATGGATGGATGGACGGATGGACGGATGGATGGAAAGATGGATTGATGGAAGGAAGGATCGATGGATCTAAGGATAGATGGATGGGAGGCAGGCATGTAGACAAATATGTATACAATCTGTATATGTATATTTCCCTTTGGGCACGCCACGAGAAGGGGAAAGCCGAAGTACGTCGTCACAACGGGAAAGTTGGAGGGAAGGAGAAGTAAGGAGCGATGAATAATGAAGATACTAGCCTTTTATCATCATGGCTTGGTGAAACATCAGTATAAAATTATTGGCAGCATACACACACATGTGTACTTTTTGTACACGTTTGTGTGTGTATGTGTATGCTTTGAGACTTACAGAGCATTTGAAGAACGTCACACACACAAACACACATGTATACCTGGTGATAAATCCCGTATCATCGGTAGTGTAGAAGACGGGCAGACAGCGAACAGTCCCCGAAAACGAGGAGCTGCCTCTTTCAACGAATGTCTTGGCGCAGTGGTTAAGAACAACAATCTGCGGCATCATCTCAGTAACCTGTTTGCATCTAACCTGAAACACGGGCAGATAACCTTTCCGCCTGGTCATTAGTTGCAGACTTTTTAATAGCCTGCGCCTGTCCATGGTTACAGTGTGCAACAGGTCAGTGTGTCTTAAGGTTTTCAGAAAATCTCTGTCTAGGATTCCCGAGGATGTCCTTAGTGTGTCCCTTTTGCCATCCCTAAAGTCAGCATTCTTAAGTTTGAGATGCTCATGTAAAGTGTGCCATTCCTGATATTCTGAGACATTCACTGCATCTTTGAAAGCAGCGTCCTCGATGTCACTTTCCCAGTCCAAAGCATTGTCTGGGGAATTATTGAGAGCAGCTTTCTGATCTTGGTCATCATCAAACGGGTAGGAGATTTGAGAGATGGTGCTGATGTCATCCAAAGACCTACACGAAGCGGTCATGCGACTGTGACTCTCCGTGAGACCTCCTCCCTCGACATCAGAAGTCCGAGACCGGGCGCTTATGTTCTCATACACGGCCTCTGTTGTCTGCTGAGTGCTGGACCCATCAATGGTGTCTTCCTGGTTATATTGGGCACGAGTTGCTCCAGCTGGGCCAGCTACATGATCAGTATTGTTTATTTCAACATCGTTGATGCACGCGGAAGATGGCATGTCTTTCCAGTTTGTTGTGGTACACACCGAGTTGGGAGGATCCCGAATGGAGTCATAGATATTTGGCGTCATGTCTTCTCTCATGTGGGGAATGTGCACACACTTGCTAACCTCCTCGGGCCCGAGGTTATCTGTGGCTTCTTCCTCCAGATCCTGAGCCAGGGTTGAGTTAGAATACATGGAGTATGAAGAGTATGCCTTGTTGGCCTCAACCCTTGGACTCACCTCTTGGGCAGCAGGCGTTGCCAGTGCATACGCATCCTTTGTGAAAGATGGTGGGATTTTTACTTTGGCCCAGTTAAAATGTTTACTAGGTGTTTTATTCATTGACCGGTCTTCATCGTCGATATCGGCAACAGCATCACCATACACAGTACAATTTTGTTTCAAATGTCCCTGAATGTTCTCTGTTGTCGGTACAGGTCTTTGGACCGTCGTCGTTCTATGAGTTTCTTGAACATTGTGTGCCGGTTGCTTCACACGATTTGTATTCATATGTTTCATGGCTTGCTCTGGTCGTTGAGTTGTCACTTGCTTGATTTGCCTTTCCACCCTTGTTAATCCGACAGCAGACGTTTTACAATTGTGAGATTCGCCGTCTAATTTGGAACCCTGGGCGGGCATTGTTCCAGCAGGGTATGGGAGCTGTTGTAGACTTGGTGGCAGTGCTTGCTCGCAAGACGGCAAACGGGTATGGGCTGAAACACCAATGGAAACCGGTCGAGAAGGTTTTTCAGCTAGTAAAATAGTTGAGCCCAGAACTGTAAAGTTGCTGAATCTGGGGGAAGTGTCTGTGAACTTCTTCGGTCTTGGTTTAGGAGCTGATCGTGGGCTTTGGACCTGGTGCCTGAAATCTGGAATTGCTTCTTCAGCAGTATCTAATTCCTCGTTTCGAAAAGAGATTCCTTGGAAGTGGTGGGTGAAATCAATGTTGTCGCTATTGGGACTAGGCTGGCTACATGATTGTATTCTTAACTCTTCACTGTCTGCTTCATCACTTCTCAACTGACAGCCGGTCTGGTCCACTTGTGGTCCAGCCAGTGCCGGCGACATGTCAGTATTCAGCACGTTTTCCAGATAGTTGGGTGTCCATTGGTTCAGATAACAAGTACTGTATAGCTCCGACATACCGTCTACACCAGCGGTCAGCTTTGAAGTGTCATGATCTGTTCCCTTACCCGTATATAATGATTGGCAGTGTTTGGTGTCTGGCTCTGATGTTTTCAATGGTACTTTTGACATTCTCTCAATCTCATATCCCAGGAGAGCGTCCAGTAGGGTTTCTTGGGAGCCAAATTGTTCTTCCATTGCTTCACTTTGCTCATCGTGTATGTATCTCCCGTATTCAGCGTTATCGTTGTTTTTGCGCTCTTTCTTCAAGTTCCTATAATTTTCAACATTCTCAAAACATTGCATCCCTGTTATGTACACTTTGTTGGACGTGCTGCTTCCAGCAGCATGTCCTGCTAAATGTGGTGCAATGAAGGATACCTTCTTTGACTCTATAGCTTCTTTGCTCACACTATAAGGTGTGTTCGCACGGGGCGTGGTAATCAGACTGGGGTCTTCATTGCTGAGTTGATTGTTGTCTGAGCATGATTTGCTGTGGTTACTCTCTGTGTGAGTGGGCCGGTTACTGCTCTGCGAATGTCGTCCTGCTAGAAAGGCATTAATTGACTCAATGGTTTCGTTGACATTATGATCCTCGACCTTGGCCTCGGTACTTTGCTGATTCCTTTCGCAGTCGTAACCATCCTCGCAATATAAGTTACTGTGTGCTGCTAGTCTCTTAGAACTCGTGTCTTCATCATCAGAACAGCTGCTTTCACAGCTGTCCGGACTGGCAATACATTTGTTGACTTGCACAACTGCAAACACATCCTGGTTGAAGTCAGGGCTATCTCCTGGCTGCTTGTTGTCGCCTTGATGATCTTCAACAGTCGTGTGTTCTTCCGCCTCACCCTTCAAGTAAGCATTGTTGTTGGAGTCGCTAAAGAGCGGGACAATGGATGAGCTTCTCTGATGCATGTAGGGCCCGCGGAAATAACGCAGCGTTTCTGAGTGCTGGTCTAGTAGGAAATTGGATTCTTTAGTTCTTGACGACTCTGGTACTGATGCTTTCGGCTGGAAGATCTGTTGCGATGACGTGCCAAGACCCATTAGTGTCTTGGACAAGACATCCCTCATTGGAATTCGTTCTAGATTTCTGCTGTCAGGGTTCTGGAAGTTGATAGGTTTCGAAATTCGTAGCGGAGTTAACTTCTTTGGTAATGTTTTCATTTCTGATTTCATATCATACTCGGTATGTGCTGCTCTTTGGCGCTTTATTCTTTCGTGAGTGAGCCAGGCCCTTTCTTGCGCTCGTTTGGACATTTGAATGCTGATCTTTAAGACACCGGCGGACTTCTCATTTACGTTGGCTTCATCAATGCCATCGTTGACTGGAATAGAGTACACAAGTGACGAGTTGTTTTTAGTCGACGCTTTTGACTCTCCCGTGGGTTGTATGGCCAGAAAAGAAGTTCCAGGTGCAGCGAACATTGCCAGCGGCGCTGGCGGTTTGCTATGTCTTGTACCGGTTTTTTCCTGTTTAACGACTGGGTCCTTTGAGCGTCGTTCTACCTTAGTATGACCTTTGGCCTGCTTTCTTTCTATCGTGTCCTGTTTCAGCAACTCTTTCAGAAATGTCGGCGATTTCGGCGGGACTGGTGACACCACTCGTGCCGAGTCCGGCTTTGGGTATCGATGGTCATTTCTCGACACGTCGTCCATGACTTTGTTGGCGCGGAGCAACATGGCATTCACGGTCGAGCACCAGGTGTCTTCATCTGACATTTCGTAAGCAACCCGCTCTTTATATTCGTTGTATGGATGATCTGCGAACCTGACTTTCATGCGGGCTCTGTTTGTGCTTTCTCTGTCCCTCAACGGTGGTGTCTTCTGGAGATGCACGTCGTTACACGGTCTTAGAGATTCTTTAGCCAAAGGCAGCGGAATGCCTAGAGACTTCTGCCTTGAGACGTTGCTATTGCCAACGTGAGAGTTATATTCAGCGTGTTTCGTCTCCAGACATGGATGGTGAATGTTAGATTTTAAGATGTCCAGGTACGACCTATGAGGAACGTTTCCAGAAAGGGAATTAAATGTAGTTTTTGTTTCATCGTGGGACATAGTCCTTTCTTTATTCGCCGACTGATCAGATTCTTCTACATCTGTTGGCATGTCACGTCCGTGAGATTTACTGCTGTTGATCTTTGGAAAATTATGTGCCCTACAAGCGGCTCTACCATAACCTTTCATTGAATGCATCTGTTTGCCACTTTTTGTCATACCATCGGCTTTTTCATTGTATCGACACCGAGCTTGTTCAATGTGCTCCATTTTTCTGATCTTTGAGGTCAAAGCTGGTTTTTTCATCCGACATTCATACAAGGATTTCAACCGTTTGTGATCCAGGGCAGACGGAACCTCTTGTTCCACTTTGCGAATTCGGATGTAAGACATATTGTTGCCGCCCGATTCTCCTTGTTGGTGGACGTTGCCCAGCACAGACATGTGCTTCAGTCTTGTGGTGTAATAGTTAAATAAAGATGTTTGATGGCAGATATCAAACAATGGCTGGTCCGTAAAAGGTAACTCGCCTTCTGCTTCATCGGAACTAGCAGAGCTGTACAGTTCATCGAGCGTCTTCAGAAGCCTAACTTGAGATGTCACACGCTTGGGAACGGGGCTATGCTCACTTTTGCTATCACTACCGGAGTCTTCTTTGACCAGTTTACTTAACCTTTCGTAATATCTTCTCTTGTACTCAAAGCTGGCCGCCACGTCATCCTCTGGGTTACCATCAGTGTCCGTGCTTCCATGTTCGTATGCATTCAATACCGAGCAGGACTTCGAGGCTTCCACATGGTTTGCAGGTGAGCTGACACTGACTTCAACATTAGATACGTGTCTATTTAGCTCCGGAGCAACAGTCTCTTTATCTTTCTTCCTTGGACTAAGTCTCATTTGGACTCGTTTCTTCTTTCTGATAGACCTCCTTTTCTTCACTTTTCGAGCAGGGGTATAACTGGCACTAAGTTTTGTCAGCGGGTGAGATGCATGCTCGCCGGGCTTCCAGTCTGCGGGGACCTCACGTCCGACAGGGCACAGCGGCGTGGGCGACCGACTTTCAGCCTCTCCATGGCAATCCTCTTCTTGTGAAGCTGTGTTTTTCTTGGCGGTGTCTGACACTCTACGTTGTGATTTGTTCATCTTCTGCTGTCGACTTTTGACGTGTTTCTCCTGTCGGAGCTTATTTAGAAAGGGCAAGTACTCGTGACTGCCAAGCGGTGGCACCGAAGACTTGATCAAACTTCTAGCTGCCGACTTAGACACAGCTGTGACCATACTTCCCTCGGCTCTAGCGGTTCCTGGGCTCAACACAATAGTCTCCCTGAGTTTAAGTATTGGTTTATTGTAGTCTGCGTCTGTGTTAGTCATCGTCTGGCAAGAATCCCCTGCGTAATACATTTCATTTGGGCTCTTTAGAATCCCTCCTCTGTGTGGAGATTCAGTTGCTGATCTGGCTTGTGAAGTATACTCGTCCGACATGTGTGGATATTCTTCTATGCACGAGCACACACAAATACTACTTCTACATTCCTTATTTTCGTGACCTACATTGCACGTAGATGGCGCATCCAAGCCTTTAGCCGCAGAGGAGACCCTCAGTGGAGTGCTTCGAGACAAGTTCCCACTGCTGCCTTTCTGTGCTGCCTCTCTGCTTGAGCCAACTTCAACTGTAGGCGAGAGTGGTGTACCAGATCTACTACTATAGTAGGCGCCGGTGGAGCTGTCTCCGAGGATAACGTCATTATGGTCACGCCTTTGAGGCATGGCGGTTTCTGAAATCTCTTTGACTAAATTGAAGCTTAGAATAGATATAACGGGGCTGTCGCTTACCAAGTTCCCTCTAGGATGGTCAGACAAATCCCGCACTTGTGGTTTTACATCACTTTCAGTGAACTTGTTAAGTTTAGCGTCAATTAACGAAGTTTTGCTACCTCGCTGTGCTTCAAGCAAACATTCTTGTGTATCCTTTTTGTCAGCAACTATCTGAGATATATGGAATTGACCAGAATTGAAAGCTTTCGTGACGGCTGTGGCTAATTCTTCGGGATATGGTGCGCGTTTCTCGCTGCCTGCTTTCTGTCTTCTCTGAACATTATGTTTGGAGCTTGTCTCTTGTTGCTTTTCAGACATGCACTGGTGTAGAGGAGTTGTTCTATTTGGAGGCAGACTTAAACGAGAGCTGGATGGGGACAAGAGATCATCGTCCTGTTGATTTACAACCAGGCACACTTCAAGCTTGGACAGATTAGTCTGCGTGTTCTCCTGGTCATCTTCTTGAAGCACTCGGGGTTTATGAGATCCCGGAGACTCGTGATTAGTACTTCTCCGCGAGTCTTCAGTGTCCTTGTCTGTCCGCGAAATTATATTTCCAATAGGTAGAGTAGAAGACGGCAACATATATTTACTCATGCCGCATGTCCTGCTTGTTACAGGGGAGTGTACAATCCGTGTCGATTCTGCAGACAACTGCAGTGTAACCTTATCGCTGCTTATCTGGAGCTGGTGGTTGCTTTGCTCCGTAGAACTAACCTTGACATCTTTCTTCTGCCCGGAACACATCGTCTTGGCCTTGCCCTGATCATCTTTAACCCAGCTTCCACACGTCTGAGGTTTATTTCCGGCATTCATTGCTGCATAACCTTTCAGCTGTTGCCTGTATGAAACGTCCGAATCTAAACATTCATCAGAGCTGTCAATCTTTGGACTGTATCTACAGGCGCCTGGCCTCTCGTTAGCACTGTCACAAACATTTGTGCAACTCTGAACAGTATGGTCACAGTGGAGACTGCAGCTGCCCTCCTCATGGCTGCTGATGGTTATATCAGACTTGGCTTCTAGATCCCCATTTTCTATTATAAGAGCCGTACTTTCGGACAACGTCACGTCTTCTTGGTCATACCCCTGGGCATCCTCTCCGATACCTGGAAACGTATCTGATTCCTGGGCAGCTCTTAAAATATCATCGTAGAAAGTGGAGCAGGCTGCAGAATAATCATTCGTGTAATCAACTCGTACTATTTCACATTCTTTGGTGCAACTTTTAGAAGTTCGGATATTGTTTGTTTTAGAGTGGCGATATGTTGCCTTGCTGGAGGTGTACCTCAACACAGAGGGATTGTGTTCAGCACCACCGCTTCGCCGACTTGTACTGGGTCGACGAGCATGTAGTCTATCCGGCCTCTGTCCTGTTTGCTTGGGATCTACTCCTGAATACCCAACAGTTTCAGCACTTCGGCTGATCATAAAAGTGCGGAGTTTTGCTTTGTCCGCGTTGGCCTTTTGGACAGAGCATCCATCAGATGCCACATGAGTAACTGAATCAATTGAGCCGCCTGCCTCTCCATTCTCTTGATACTGTTGATTTCCTTCCTTTAGATTTGATCCACTAGCGATGTGTTCAAAGTCATCTTTAGCCATTGACACTCTTACCTAACTTGTTCTGTAATATAAATATCTTTCTTTTGTTGAGAATCATTTTTTGGAGACAAGCATCTTTGCCTTTATCTTACAACAGCTGTAAGTAAACAATGTGGATTTATTTCTTATCAAGGTTTTGTCCACGATTGTCCATTCAGCATCGGGACAGTCTAGTACCCACTTCCAGGTTGTTCCTCACTGTGGACACAGCTGATCAAAACAGGACAGCATATTTATGTTAGTTCATACAACAATCCGTTCTGTACAATCATATATATATACATGTAGTTCTCAACATTACACTGGTCATTGAGTATATGTCACAGAATAGCTATACATAGTGTCTCTGCAAAATTATCGACCTACCTACATAGCTACCCACACACCCACCTACCTGAACATCTGTTGACCCACCCACAAACCTACCTACCTACTTACCTAAATACCTATCTCCCAACCTGACTGTCTGCTCACCCATCCACCAACCTACCTACCTACTTACCTAAATACCTGTCTCCCAACCTGACCGTCTGCTGAACCACCCACCCACCCACCTACCTACTTACTTACCTAAATACCTATCTCCCAACCTGACCGTCTGCTGACCCACCCACCCACCTACCTAACTACTTATCTAAATACCTGTCTCCCAACCTGACCTTCTGCTTACGCACTCACCCACCTACCTACTTACTTACCTAAATACCTATCTCCCAACCTGACCGTCTGCTCACCCACCTACCTACCTATCTACTTACCTAAACAACTATCTCCCAACCTGACCGTCTGCTGACCCACCCACCCACCTACCTACTTACCTAAATACATGTCTCCCAACCTGACCGTCTGCTGATCCACCCACCCACCTACCTGCCTACTTACCTAAATACCTATCTCCCAACCTGACCGTCTGCTGACCCACCCAGCCACCTACCTACATTCTTACCTAAATACCTACCTCCAAACCTGACCGTCTGCTCACCCACCTACCTACCTATCTACTTACCTAAACAACTATCTCCCAACCTGACCGTCTGCTGACCCACCCACCCGCCTACCTACCTACTTACCTAAATACCTATCTCCCAACCTGACCGTCAGCTCACCCACACACCTACCTACCTATCTACTTACCTAAATATCTATCTCCCAACCTGACCGTCTGCTGACCCACCCACCCACCTACTTATCTAAATACCTATCTCCCAACCTGACCGTCAGCTCACCCACACACCTACCTACCTATCTACTTACCTAAATATCTATCTCCCAACCTGACCGTCTGCTGACCCACCCACCCACCTACTTACCTAAATACCTATCTCCCAACCTGACCGTCTGCTCACCCACCCACCTACCTACTTACCTAAATACCAATCTCCCTACCTGACCGTCTACCCACCTACCTACTTACCTACCTACTAACCTATTTGCCAATCTACGTACTCACTTATCTACCTGCTTACTTATCTGCCTACTTACCTAATTGTCGACCCATTACCATACTTATATACCCACCCAGCTACTAATATACATGTTTACCTGCTTACCACTCTTCTTAGAAACTTACCTGCTTACCTACATCCTACTCACTTACATACCAGGCCACTTAAA
>JACEFZ010004174.1:370000-375000 GCA_014155875.1 Cepaea nemoralis
TGTTGTGTGTTGTGTTCAACAATTACACACGTGTGGTGCCATCTTGTGTGATGTATTCAACAATTACAAAAGTGTGGTGCCATGTTGTGTGATGTGGTCAACACTTACACAAGTGTGGTGCCATGTTTTTGTGATGTGTTCAACAATTACACAAGTGTGGTGCCATGTTGTGTGATGTATTTAACAATTACACAAGTGTCGTGCTATGTTATGTGATGTGTTCAACAATTACACAAGTGTGGTGCCATGTTGTGTGATGTATTCAACAATTACACAAGTGTCGTGCTATGTTATGTGATGTGTTCAACAATTACACAAGTGTGAAGACAGGCCATGATTCAACCGACGTGGCAGATGTAATGTAAATTCAACAATCTAAATAGAGAGCACCTGGACATGCTGGTGTGGTGAGAAACGAGCAGGACGGGTGGGGTAATGGTGTATGATAATTCACATGAGGTCAAGGCCCTGTGGGATCGTGTATTGTACAGAAGAACAGATAGATCAACACACCTGAAGAGAATAGTGCTGCATGGAGTGACTAGAGGATCTGGCCGACACTCAGAACTCTGCGGAAAGGGGAAGTAGGAAGAAGACGATGGCACAGGAAGAAGAAATTGGAGAAAGAAAGAAAAGGGGAGGAGAAAAAAGACCGGGAAGTACGAATAAGAAGGACGAAGTAAGAAGAAGAACAAGAAAATGAAGAACCAAAAAAAAAAATTTAAAAAATTTAGTGTTATCGTTTTTACTAAATTTTCATCTGTGTGAAATCAGCCACAATCTGCAGAATCGTTTCCTACAACAACTGCTCAGGCTGATATTATAAATACTAATACCACAATGCATCATACCTCAAATGTTTATGAACAGCAAAGATCTGAAAATATTTAATGAAGTATTGATTCCAATCGATCATACTCTGCGTGGATTCAGTACTATCCCCGTGTTTGACATGAAACGCACAAAAAATGCGAAAACGTGAGAGAAACTGTGAAATAGACACCCACAAGTTTTATGTTTTTAATTACCGAAGTAATCGAGGAGGCGGACATATTGGCTGGGTCTGCAGCCGTTGCGGGGGCATTGGTGTTTGGTCAGGCAGATGTGCCTGGAACCCGTGGGTGTTGTATGCAGAAGAACGGGTAGACATCACAGCATGGAGACGATGGTGATGCAGGGAGTGACCAGAGGATCCAGCCGATAATCAGGACTCCAAGGAAAGGCCAGACGTGCACGTACTTAGACTGTTACTGGTACTATTAGTGTTGGGACTCTTCGCTGGCTGTTGCAGATGAGGACGGAGTACGTATGGGAATGTCCTGAGTGCTGTGATGTCGGTTCTTGACTCAACTCAACCAAATAACTGGAATGTTATGTGGATGGTTTTATGTAATTATGTTGACCATGGAACAATTGACCCTCTCCGTGGCAAAGAAGTTACGGACGCGATTCGTAATCCCGTATACCCGGGTTCGAAACACTGCGGTGTTGGCTTTTTCGAAAAAGGTATAGGAGCCGGTCTTTCAGAAACAATGGCAAACTACTGAATGTAAAACTTACCCAGGAATCGCGAACAGCAAAAAATGCTGGTGGTGACTGCTACATCATGTGAAAGACATGCACCTATTTTGTTTTTTGTTTTTAAATTTAGAACAATACTGAGAGTAGAAGAAAAGAAACATGAGATGCGCTTCGATCCGATTAGAAGGAAATAAAAACGTTCCGCCTCGTTCAACTTGCTCCGTCAGCATATGTGGGTGGGTGTGTGCGTGTCGGTTATGGGATGGGTGGGTGGTGTGTGGGTGGGGAAATCTGTGTGTTTGGGGCATCAGTAGGTGGGTTGCGGCATGTATGTTTGCCTGGGTCTGTGTGGGTGGCTGTGGGATGTGTGGGTGGCTGCGGGATGTGAAGGTGGATGGAGGATGTGTCTCACAACATTGCAATATGCACTGTTTATGTTCACAACTTACATTTGACAATGCTTTTATTCCCCATGTGAATGTATCATCGTAATATGCATTGTTTATGCTTACAAAATCCATTTGACAATGTTTTTTTCCCCCTATTTAATGTAACATGCACATTTGATGAATGAAAGATGAGTGATTGAAAGGGCCTAATGTAAGACGGCCTGCGTGCCCAATTTGTTAACCTTTTAAAATAAAGTTCGTTCGTTCGTTCGTTGGTTATAACTGTGGTGGTTCACAGAGCGGTTTGATCTTTTTATCAGACGACTTCCACTGATGCATGCCTGGTAGGGTTCGTCTTTGTCTTTGTCATTCATTTCTTCATTCGCTGACGATATCTTCGATGCCTGCACCGTTGCTACTGCCATTTACTTTCACTCACATCATGTGCCATACCGGTAAACGTGGGCAGTCATTCATGTTTCGCCATCTCACCCGATCGCTAGAGTATGGTTCAGCGCCGCGTTCTTGTCCCCACCATGCCATGTGATCAAGCCATCCAGATACTTACTTCTCTGCTTTCTCCTTGTTCTGTTCCCCTCAGTCTTGCCAGTTGTTACCAATTTCTCTAGTTTATTTCTCCTAAAAATAATTAAAGAAAGTTGACTGTCTACGTCTAATTTCTCTAATCAGATTGCGAATTTCATTTGTCTCTTGTAGGACTTGGATTTTCTATATGTCCATGGTATTCTTTGCATTTTCCTCAGAAACTACCATCAGATGTTTTTCAGCTTGTTTGCTCATCGTCCGCGCTTCACTTCAATACAAAACTACAGGTTCTATGTAGCACTTCAACACTCTTTTTCTCGTTGTAATTGACATATTTTATTAGTCAGTATGTTTTTATTTTTTTTAAATTTTTCCAATAGGCTACCTTTGCCATAGCGATTTATGTTCTAATCTCTTCAAGGCATCCCCAATCATATGCTATGACTCTTCTAAGATAGTTATGTCGATTCACTTGATTAAGAATATTTCTGTTTACCCGTATATTACATTTTGGTATTATGCTATGACTCTTCTAAGATAGTTGTATCGATTCACTTGATTAAGAATATTTCTATTTACCCGTATATTAAATTGTGATATTTCTTTCTTCCAAGAAACGACGATAATCTCTCTCTTCTTACAATGCAATTATAATTCTTAAAATATAATCTCTTGCAATTTAATTATGTTCCTTTCACTACCGTGACTTTATTAAGCTTATTTAAAAAAAAAAAATAGTTATACTAGTAATACTAAATTAGATGAGCGATGAATTCTTCTTTTTATAGTTTATACCGCGTGATGGGAAGGATCAGGTATGTTCACGGCCTTCTCGTCTACTGCCATTCCTTTCTGTACCGCTGTCCCTCCATGAAATGATGTCTATCTGTTCAGCGTTTCCTCTTTCAATCTGTTCCTGCCTATCCTCCTCTACAATTTCACGTTGCCACGGAGTATTCCAGCTTCCCCCTTCTTATGACGTGCCTATTGAATGTGTATTGTCCTTTTCTGATGCCAGTAATTAGTTCTCTTTGTGAGTTAACTTCTTTCAATATATCTTCATTACTCTTTCCATTCGTCTAGAGTTTTCTAATTATTCTTCTATAAAACTACATCTCCGCAACTTCTACATAATTCATGACTTGTCTGCTTTGTGGCCATGATATGCTTCCATACAACATGATTAAATCGATAAAGCTCTTAAAAGCTATTTTAGTTCACTTCGATTGAGTAAGACGTGATATAGAGAATATTCTTCCCCGTGTGAAACGTGATTTTGCTTGAACTATTCTACATTATTTTTTTTTCAATACTTGCATTTCCTTCTGTCATCATCATCATCATCATCATCATCATCATCATCATCATCATCATCATCATCATCATCATCATCATCATCATCATCATCATCATCATCATCATCATCATCATCATCATCATCATCATCATCATCATCATCATCATCATCATCATCATCATCATCATCATCATCATCATCATCATCATCATCATCATCATCATCATCTCATCATCATCATCATCATCATCATCATCATCATCATCATCATCATCATCATCATCATCATCATCATCATCATCATCATCATCATCATCATCATCATCATCATCATCATCATCATCATCATCATCATCATCATCATCATCATCATCATCATCATCATCATCATCATCATCATCATCATCATCATCATCATCATCATCATCATCATCATCATCATCATCATCATCATCATCATCATCATCATCATCATCATCATCATCATCATCATCATCATCATCATCATCATCATCATCATCATCATCATCATCATCATCATCATCATCATCATCATCATCATCATCATCATCATCATCATCATCATCATCATCATCATCATCATCATCATCATCATCATCATCATCATCATCATCATCATCATCATCATCATCATCATCATCATCATCATCATCATCATCATCATCATCATCATCATCATCATCATCATCATCATCATCATCATCATCATCATCATCATCATCATCATCATCATCATCATCATCATCATCATCATCATCATCATCATCATCATCATCATCATCATCATCATCATCATCATCATCATCATCATCATCATCATCATCATCATCATCATCATCATCATCATCATCATCATCATCATCATCATCATCATCATCATCATCATCATCATCATCATCATCATCATCATCATCATCATCATCATCATCATCATCATCATCATCATCATCATCATCATCATCATCATCATCATCATCATCATCATCATCATCATCATCATCATCATCATCATCATCATCATCATCATCATCATCATCATCATCATCATCATCATCATCATCATCATCATCATCATCATCATCATCATCATCATCATCATCATCATCATCATCATCATCATCATCATCATCATCATCATCATCATCATCATCATCATCATCATCATCATCATCATCATCATCATCATCATCATCATCATCATCATCATCATCATCATCATCATCATC